>VYZV01017456.1:0-33508 GCA_013401275.1 Pandion haliaetus | reverse complement strand
TTGTAGCCTAAACATTTAAAAACTCACATTAATTTAGTCTGATTTCTATCAGAACAGCTCTATTCAATGGATGCTTCTATTTAAACTCGATGGCATCGTACGGTCCATTCCACATGATTTCCAATAAATTTGATAATGTTACTAACATATTGAGTTTTAAGAAAAGAAAAAAAAGTTTATATTGAATTAATCTAGTGTTTCAAGTACATAAAGCAAATGTAAAGTTCTTGACCTGTTCGGCTTGGGCTATAAAGTCTGAGTAAGAAGAACAAAGACATCCTTTTACCCTAAGCTGAGTGCCGGAGTTATAGGAAAGGTCTGGGACAAGATGTATTAAAGCTTTTCAGAAGATTTCATACAAACCAGTCTTAACAACTTGTGTTTTGTTCTGCATGTAAATTGGCTTCTCAATCTTCAATTAATTTTGCTAATCTTTATGAAAAGGACTTTAAGATTTTCAATTCAGTACGTTTAGGCTACAAACTCAGAAGTTTCATCTGTTACAAGCTAGTAACAAAGCAGTCCACAGTGTAAATGTAAATCATCAGCATTAACTGATGGTCCAAGTACTGAGACAGGATAGAGCTATATATTCCTTTCTGCTCCTGGTGTAGTTATCCGTTGTCTCGCTTGCCTTGAAAAAAACTTGCCTCTTGCATCCAGAGTATATATAAAACAGTATGTTGCAATAAAAAAACTTGCCTGCCATTACAGTCATATAGCAAATATCTCTCCTTATATATTTTCATATGCACAAATATGTGGTCTTTGTGAACTAGGCAGCCTTTGATGAGAAAGCACATGCTTACTAAATCCTACAATTTAGGTTACAGTGGCTGGAAATAAAGCTTCTTTTGCTGAATGAGTGAAATAAATTCAAAATTAGTACTTGCCAAATAATTTTGTACAAATAGTATCTCACAGTGCTCTACTATTCAATTACCTATACACTAGATAGAGCTCTAAATAACAGAAAGTGTTCTTAAAATGCTTCAATTAGCATCTTGATGGCAATGATAATGAATAGGCTATTACAAATCTACTGCTTGCTAGATCACAGACTTTTTCTCATTTGGGTCAGAAATTACCATCTTGAACTTAATATAAAGAACGTTGTGAAAATGAACCAGATCAGCACTGTTATGAAAGACTACTTCTGTCTAGACAAAATGATTTAATACAATTTTCATGCCTTTGAGTGAAAATCAGCGTAACATCCCTTCATAAAGCCTTTTCCTCAGACTTACTTGAAAGTAAATCATATTTGTAATTCATAGGTGCTATTATATCCTGGATAGATCAATCTACATCTGATTCACTACTTATTTCAACCACTCTCTACATGCTATCTAGGAGGTTTTCTTAGCTATTTGGTGCATCGCGCGTTGTGAGCGTGATTTTTTCCAAGTGCTTGGATCATTTCTATTTAGTCACTTGGCTGCTCCTCTTAGTCTCCTACACTTTTTTCTTTTTTACATGTACTTTGTAAACACCTCTGGCTGCCTCACTTATGGTAAATAACAGCTATGGCCCTCCCCCAATCCAAATCTTGTCTCCAAACTCTGTCTTTTCCTGACACTATTTCTAATCTCTCACAAGTTTCTCAGTTTACTCCAACTTGCCTTAGAGCTCCCCTTGGTGTTGGATGCTGTTATGAGGGGGTGAAGCTTAAACAAAAACTAGTGTAACATTCAGTAACAACTACTAAATCATGTAAGGTTTGTGCAATCTGCAAATCTTTGAAGAAAACAGTAGTTTACAATACAGG
Organism: Pandion haliaetus; assembly: GCA_013401275.1. NCBI lineage: Eukaryota > Metazoa > Chordata > Aves > Accipitriformes > Pandionidae > Pandion > Pandion haliaetus. The sequence goes on along the minus strand of VYZV01017456.1, from coordinate 31,740 downwards.
TTCTCTTCAGATAAATACAGGTATTTCTATCAAAATAACATGCTTATGAAAAATACTACTTTTGTTTTCAAAATAATTATTCTTCCTGCTATTTTAATATATTAACACTACCAATACGGAATTAAGCTACTGGAATTAAAAAGTACTTTAATTGATAAATTGTAAAAATTATCATTAAAGTAAAAATATATTTGCAGATATAATAAATCAGGAATTAAAAGTCTAGAATATAATTACAGTAAGTTCTATTCAGCTATTAAAGACTGAAATGCCATTTCTCATACAATGAACTGCAATTTCTCAATCACACTGGTATTCTTAATCAAAAGGTTACTAAAAATATAAGATTTTAAGCCTTTACAGTACAGTTTTTAAAAACTGAAAAACAATTTTATTACACAAAGCCTATTATTTAGCTTTATAAAGGTATTATAAAAGGTTATTCTTAAATCTTTTTTAATTTAAACAATAGTTGTCTAAAAATATCATTAGCAACTCTGTGACTGGATATAATTTATTAGTGCTGTTGGTGGTATATTGTAAATACTAAGTCATAAACTTTATTAAAGGACACAGGATTTGAAATACATTAGTAAGAATTAGTCATAGCTAAAATAATAATTTATGGATCTAGTAATTGTTTATGTAACTATTATCGTATGGTGTTTCTTAAACTATCAAAGGAGGTTTTAGTTTTACTAATCACTGCTACAATACTAATGAGTACAGTAGATATGGGAGGAATTTTAAATTTGTGCTTTACTATAAACAAGTTTACATTCACAATCAGAGTATGAGATACTGAGATTGAATTTTTTAATGGAAACTGCAAGAAGGTCATCGTGATTTTAGTGGAGAGTATTGCAGTAAAAAACCCTTTACACTTTATTATCTATCTTTGAATGCTGAACCTTTCAAAACTATGGCTTCTCACACAAAGCAGAAAACTAAACCTTCTCTATCAGAGATGGGGGGGAAACACAATCCCCAAAACACTGGTAGTGCTGACCACAAAGCACATGAAAATCATCCTTATCTGGGGTATATAGAGACTTCATAGCACATAGTATATAGTACACAGAATATAGGATATAGCAGTAAATTAGTTTATGATTATAATTATATTTAAATAATTGACCTTACAGGATATTTAAGCTGCGCTTTCAGTCTGCTTGAGATTGTCTACTTCTGCACTATTAACTGGCACTGAATAAAAAGAAATACAAAAAAAGACCTGCTCTTTCTATCCCTACAAAATGCTTTCCAAACCCAAAAAGAACCAAACAAACAAAAGATAGGATGATAGCACTTCTCGCAATTCATTCAGATGTTATGGATATAAAAGTATTTTCATTTGTCTGATCTGCACTTGCATTGAAAAGATGTTTTGTTCCTTTTTGCTGTCTGGCAGAAAAGTAAAGAAGCATAAGTAGAAAGGCCCTGTGATGTGAAATGACCTGACCTTTCTAGTAAGGCGATAAAAAAATCTTCATTAAAGACTGAGAAAAAAAAGCAATCTCACTAGGACCACCAAGATTTTTAAAATTAATTGTTCCATGTTGCTCAGAAAACTCCCAGATTTTATTGTATTTGGAAAACAGAAAGTCTTATGACTGTAATAACAGACTAACAGCCTCTGAGTAAATCTATGCGTTCCTAAAATTGTATGATAACTATTCTTATTTATGATACTTGCTTCAACATCAAACACTTTGTCTTCCTTTGTAAATGCATTTCATTCTACCGACTTTTGTCTTTTCCTTCTTTCCTTCCTTCTCATTTGGCTCTGAATTGTCTTCATCCAAAGATAAACACTTTGAAACACATAATTTTGGTAGATCTTTTTAGTTAATATGAATTTCATATAGTTTACTGGGATATTATTAGTTGTTGTTATTATTATTATTGTTAAATTAGTTGCATTATCTCATTGGCAGTCTTTCATTTTTAACCGTTTAACCTAATTTTCAGTGGTTGAGGTCTATGTAACAATGAGCTCAAGATTATTAGATGGTTTCTGAAATTCTGGTTCCATTCATGCAAGTGAACAAAGGGATCAGCCAACTAAACTGTCACTCAAAAAAAAAGCCTGCTTAAATGCATCACAGCAAAATAGTAAGTAGTCTCACTGCCAGGTAAAGACATAAAAAAAATTTAGGCCCTATTATTCAAATCAATATTTATGTCTCTGAGTTTACTTAATCTATTTGCCCAGGTTCCACAGTGCATTCTTTTCAAGATCCCTCACAGATCTAGATAATAACCATGATTAATATAATCGAATGACAAATAAAAGCATTGGCAGTATTTTTTATACTGTTACGTATTATGAATTATGAAAGGCAAAAGACAAGAAACAATATAAATATGCCAAGGGCCAGTCTAACAGCAGGAAGACAGGATGAGTTCCTTTGAATAAGCCCTTGGCAGAAAACTAGAAAATGCTGAAATGTTTTGTTGAATGCCTTGTTCCTACTTCAGGATTGCCTACTATGCTCAGGATTCCTTGCTCTACTGGAAAAAAAAAGGACAAAAAGGGAAAAAACAATAGGTCCAGTAGGCATAGAGTCATTTTCATCTTTTTCTACCCTAACAAAAAAAGAGTGGGCAGGGATATGAGAAGAATCAATTTAATTAATGGCTAATACTTTATCTTGCTGTCTGAAAAGACAGATTAGGAAGCACTAAAGAACAGTATAACCATATGACCTTTCCTATTCATGTTTTCAGAAGATGATCAAGACTAATATAGGACTTCCTCAACACTGCTTTTCTTATATTGTTGCCATGGTTTAACCCCAGCCAGCAACTAAGCACCACGCAGCCACTCACTCACTTCCCCCCCACTCAGTGGGATGGGGGAAAGAATCGGGAAAAGAAGTAAAACTTGTGGGTTGAGATAAGTACAGTTTGATAGAATAGAAAAGAAGAAACTAATAATGATAACACTAATAAAATGACAAAAATAATAATTAAAGGATTGGAATATACAAGTGATACACAATGCAATTGCTCACCACCCGCTGATTGATGCCCAGTTAGTCCCCGAGTGGCGATGCCCCCACCACCACTCCCCCCAGTTCATATACTAGACGTGACGTCACATGGTATGGAATACCCTATTGGCCAGTTTGGGTCAGCTGCCCTGGCTGTGTCCCCTCCCAACCTCTTGTGCCCCTCCAGCCTTCTTGCTGGCTGGGCATCAGAAGCTGAAAAATCCTTGACTTTAGTCTAAACACTACTGAGCAACTACTGAAAACATCAGTGTGTTATCAACATTCTTCTCATACCTAGATCAAAAACATAGCACTATTCCAGCTACTAGGAAGACAATTAACTCTATCCCAGCTGAAACCAGTACAATTGTTCTGCACAAATTAAAATTCAAACAAAGCTCCACTGTTTCCAGTTGAAGATTACTTTATCTACAGTAAATTAACAATTCAAGATTTCTTGAAACTAAGTTAATCTTTTTCACCTACTTCGTCTACTATTATCTATTTCAACATACACCCTCTAGTTATTCTATGAATCCTCTCAAAGCTTACAAAATAGCCATCAATGTCCATAGCTAAAAAGATTTAGTTTATGTAGTCTTATAAGAAATATATTTTGAACATTGCTACTTGACTAATTCTTTTACCTGCTTGAACCACATCACTTTCTGTATCTAATTTCATTTGTCCAGTTACTTTTTCCCACTGGCATAAACTAAATTTTGTAGAAATGTAGGATGGATCCATTCCTTGTGTTGTGGCTGAAAGCTGTCAGAATTCATCAGTCTGCATGTACTGACTGAAAATACAAAGAATCTTGTCAGGCAGAAAATTCTGGTGTGGGCTTCAGAAATGAGATGAGAGCGGTGAAGTGTACAGGAAATACAGCAGTACCCACACATCTGCTCTTAATATTCCCTGTTTCAACACAGAGGAACTACATCAATGGTACCATGTTAAAGGAACTTTTTTTAGTAGCCACTTCCTTGATGCAAATGTAGTGTAGAATGAGTAGTGACTTAAAGCAGGGCTTTCAGAAATCTAAATTCTCAGATACATATTCTTCCAGAGCTACTCACCTGACTTCATTATCCTAATGAACCTGTACTTTATAAGGAATAGGAAGGGTATTAATATGCTTGAGAAATTTGGGGAACCTAATTTATAATACAAAAATTCCCTCATATAAGAAAGTTAACTGGCACAATCCCTTAATTGAGAACTCCATTGAGACTCTTTCTTTGTCTCTTTGCAAGTTTGATTAATTTGATAAAAAACATACATCCGTTGTAGTCCAAAACAATCTTGTTATCTATACAAAATTGAACACCAACCCTTATAGGAAAAAATGGGTTTGATTGAGAGACAAACTCTCAATGTTCATATGAAAAAATGAATTAAAAATAATTAAAATTATCAGAAATATCGTGTAAACAGTCTTCATTTATTGCCAACTGCACACCCTTGAGACTAAATTAAATTTCTTTCACCTGAAAGCCTTAATTCATTAATAACTGGAAAAGAAAAATAGAAAGGAATACCTTTTTGTGCTGTAAACTCTTCATGTCAATTTATGTTATTGAGGACACAAGGGATTCATGAAAGGAATTTTCTAAAATGTGGGGGGTTGTTAAAGAGAAAGAAAGACAACAGTAGCACAATAAATTAACCCTCCAGCTAGATACAACTCTATTAATTGCAGACACTCTTACATTAAACTGTTTCCAACCCCCTGCTGATGAAACCTCTCAAAATAATTTCACCCTTTGACAGCTTAAATTATGATCTTCCCACTCTATAAAAGTGGTTGACACATTTGTACCAAGTATTTAAATTACATGGAAAAAAAAAAAGAAAAAATGGTGCTGTTTCACATGCACCTGAAATGCTCCTGAAATTTAATTATTTTTCTTTCTTTTCTTTTGGCAAATAAACCCTTTGGGTTTTCTCTGTATACTTATTTATATCAATTCTTATTTATCTGGAGTACATGGTGATAGCTGCAGCTAAAGCTACTTTAAAATTCCCATATAAACCCCTTAAAATTTCAGTTATAAGTTTCTTATAATTTTTCTCAAACTTTTTGTTTGAGGCAGAAAATTCTCACATTTACCCTCTGGTTAAGAAGATATTTTTGAATGCTAAAAGTTAATCTGGTTGTGTTTGATAACTGCAATAGTTAAAAAACCCCAAAATAATAAAAATGCATTTACCTGAATAGATGGATGTGTTGAATATATAAACAGAGGTCAGGAGAGATACATATCACCTTTGAATTTTACCCAGGATGTTATTCACTAATCTTGAGCATAACTTTTTTCATATAACTCTGAGGAATATGGAGACATCAGGGAAAATTTAGCCTATTGTTAGCCAAAAATTCTGTGACCAAAAACCAAAATTATTACAAAGATTTTTTTTTTAAATTCACTGTCAACTTTTTAGAAGCTATTAAGAATCAAATTTAATAGATAACAGGCAAATTGTTCCATTCTTTTGGATAAGAATACTTAAAATAGAAGCTAGACAGTGCATTTGTGATATTATTCAGAATGCATCTTTAAAAATACCAAGGTAGATCTCACATTACAGCAGTGCCTCTGGTGACAATATAGTGATACTACACCACTAATGACTCCATGGCTTTAAAATGATTTGATGTTTAAGAAACTCCTTCAAAGAGTAACAAATCTATGCCGGCAATTTCACGTAGGAGAGTCCACAATTAATAAGTCACACATTCTGTGTAGTTTGCCTAATGAGACCATTAACAATTTGGAAGTGTATAACCAGCGGGTGAGAGCAGGTTTCTCCAATGTTGTCATTCAAGTCCCCTGGGCATCAGTCACATGTGCCAGACATTGAAACTGATGAACCTTTTGCTCCTCTAACACCTGCACAAAGTAATAGCTTAAGATGCCATGTGAAAAACAGGATTTCATCTGCCAAAGATGATCTAAGTTGAGATATTAATTATTCCTTTGGGAACTGGGTACAGTAAAATGCACTCTTTAATTGCTAACATGAATACATTAACATGAATTTTTCAGATCCAAAGCTAGCAGAATCCACTGAGCTTGTATAAGTAATCATCAAGCTATGGGCAAAACTGCTACACTTCAAGACAGATTTTTAGGTCTTTGGCTATATTTTAAACTCATAAAACTACATGGTAATTGTTAAATCAGCAGTTGATTTCACTTGTAAAAAATGCACAGCACTGTGATTTCTCAGTTGACGACCTTTATTTGCTTTCATCATCAGTTATATATGAATAATTTCTCTTAAAAATAATGAGCTCATATAGCATTTCTATAATTTTTGCCTGAAAACAAGGGTGATAATAAATTTGAATTCTTCAATTTGGCCAAAGTATTGCTAAAGGTTAGAGTTTTATTTTAAAACTGCACTATTGACTGCCAGTTTAAATTTTACCTTTGGATTATGTTTTAACAGAATCATACAAATTAAGTTCAAAATAAAATGACAATAAAGTCTGAAATGTGAGAAGGTGATCCTTCTCTTGTCTATATACTTTAAGGGTTTTTTTATGGTATACTAATGTTCTTAGGAAACTTTTTCAAATATGGAATAAAGGTATTTGATCTAAAAGATAACCTGAGAGCTGTGGACATTCAGACACAATTTTCTTAGCAATTTCACTTGAGAAAATTGATTGAAAAAAGAGAGCTCAAAGGCAATCCATATATATCCACGTTCCCTCTCAACTTGTTATACTCAGCACCAATAAATTTTAAAGTGTTCCTTGCATTCCTCCCCTCCCTTTGGAGGAAAAATACTCACCAAACCCAGCAATCTGTTTCAGCTCGAATCCTAAATTTCAAACCCATGTATAGTGTGTCTTGGACATCCAGAGACAGATAAGGCAAGAATTTTCACAAAGTTCAGGATTTGTTTGAATTTCCTGCTCTTTTGCCTAGAGCATTGTGAAAGAATAAACAGAGAAGAAAATAAATGTTATTCAAATTGTTTAATTCATCCCTTTTCACTGATCAGTATAAGGGAAAAGAAACATAGCGCAGAGAGAAAACCATAGCAAATTGAACTGAACCTGAAAAAAAAGGGTTAAACATAGGAGCTTTAGGAGAAAAAACACCCAAGCAAACAAAAGAACTTGTATCATTAAGTTGCTTTCCATGTAGTTTTGTATCTTGTGATTAGATTTCTTAGAGCTGCAATTCTGATTGAAGCTTTTCCTTGTGTTTGGAAAACTTAAAATATCTTTCCAGGTTCTTTTCACTATCTTGTAAAAGCTGAGTTCCTTCTAAGCTGTGTTTTTTGAAAGGCATCATGAACTTACCTTTCCTTCACTCAAGTGTTTATTTTGATGACACTTTTTGCAATGTCTTTTTTTTAGGCTTAGACATCCATATCAAATTTTGTCAAAAATATTAGGGTCAGAAACCACTGGCAATATGACTTATAAGACTTATTTTCTTAGGAGACAAGCTAAAAAAAAGATTGTGCCTAGGAAAATGGACAAGTAAAACATAGGGAAATAAAGCTACCATTGGGGAGGCTACTGATTTCCTAAGTGCAACACAAGCAGGAAAAATAAAAACATTAAATGGAGTGGTAAAAGTTCAAGTTTAAGAGATTTATTTTCTTAAAACTTTAAAACTGCTTGCCATAATGGATCAAGCTGGCAACTAGAAAGTTCTCCAAGTTCATGGAGAGAAGTGTAACCTGAATTCTCTGTTGATGGTCAAAGACACAGTTTAGAGCTAAGAAACTATATGTCTGTGCTTTACCTAATACAATTTTCTCCTTTTGAGATGAAGTAAACTAATCTGAAAATACACAGTCATGTGATATTAAAATCTGCCACAAAGAAAAACCAAGACAGGACATGATAAAATCTTTTACAATATTTAACCTAGTGAACAGATTGGTTTCACGTGTGCCTCATACTTGGTATTTTAGCATGCTTTCATAAGAAGTATTGTATTGAGTTTGCTTGGCATGGTTTTGGTAGGGGGCGGGGGGGTTGGTTACAGGGGTGCCTGCTGTAAGAAGCTGCTAGAAGCTTCCCCCATGCCCAACAGAGCCAATGCCAGCCAGCTCCATGATGGACCCATTGCTCGCCAAGGCTGAGCCCATCAGCGACGGTGGTAGTGCCTCTGGGAGGGAAAAAGTTACTGTGCAGCAGCAATTGCAGCCGAAGAGAGGACTGAGAATATGTGAGAGAAAAAACCCTGCAGACACCGAGGTCAGTGAAGAAGGAGGGGGAGAAGGTTCTCCAGGTGTCAGAGCAGAGATTTCCCTGCAGCCCGTGGTGAAGACCATGGTGAGGCAGGCTGTCCCCCTGCAGCCCTTGGAGGTCCACAGGGAGCAGATATCCACCCGCACCCCATGGAGGACCCCACGCCGGAGCAGGTGGATGCCCACGAAGAAGGCTGTGACCCTGTGGGAAGCCTGTGCTGGAACAGGCTCCTGGCAGGACCTGCGGATCTGTGGAGAGAGGAGCCCAAGCTAGAGCAGGTTTTCTGGCAGGGCTTGTGACCCCACAGCAGGGGACCCACACTGGAGCAGTGTGTTCCTGAAGGACTGCACCCCATGGAAGGGACCCAGGCTGGAGCAGATCGTGAAGAACTGCAGCCCATGGGAAGGACCCACATTGGAGAAGTTCATGGAGAACTGTCTCCTGTGGGTGGGACCTCACGCTGGAGCAGGGGAAGGTGTGATGAGTCCTGCCCCTGAGGAGGAAGGAGCGGCAAAGACAATGTGTGATGAACTGACCATAACCCCCATTCCCCATCCCCCTGTGCCGCTGGAGGGGACAAGGTAGAGAAATTGGGAGTGGAGATGAGCCCGGAAAGATGGAGGGGTGGGGGGAGGGTTTTTTAGGATTTGGGTTTATTTCTCATTATCTTACTATGATTTGATTGGTAATTAATGAAACTAATTTCCCCAAGTCTCTTTTGCCTGTTACCATAATTGCTGTGTGATGTCCCTGTCCTAATCTCGACCCACAAGCCTTTCATTATATTTTCTCTCCCCTGTCCAGCTGAGGAGGGGAGTGATAGAGCAGCTTTGGTGGGAACATGGCATCCAGATGGGGTCAACCCCCCCCCATTCTAAGTATTCTGTTAAAACTTTTCTATGCTTCTTCCAACCTGTGACCATTCTGAGTAGCAATCTTCCTTGTGTATTATACCAGCTATGGTAATGAGAATAAACTATTAGCTAGAAAGATTTGTCCAAATGTTCCTAAAGTGTCGGCTGTTAGAAACATATTCAAGCAGAACAGCTGAGTGTTTTCATGCTACAGTGTGCCTACTCAAAAGCACATTGTAACCGTGATGATATACATTTTCACAGAAATATTTCCACATTGCTGTTCTCATTTCTGAAGTATATTGCATTTCATAAACAAAACAAAAGGTGGACCAAATACTCAAAGTACTCAGAATTTTAATTCAATACAAGCATTGTTTTTGAAAAAGATAGTGAACATATTAATATTGTGCTATTAAGTTTCAAAAGTTAAAACAGTGTAAGCTTTATAAAGGTCTTCTGAAGTTTAAGTTACTGTTGAGTTTAGTGAACACTGCCAAGTATGTAGAAAGTAAAGGGTCTGTTGTGCATTCATTGTTAGGGAAATGTAATGACTACACATAACTGAAGTCAACCATCACAGAATCACATGAAATTGCAGTATAGAAAACAGAATACTATATGCTGTAATTTTTATATTGGGTTTTTTTGGCAGGTGTTATGGGTTTGTGTGGTGTGGGTTATTTTGGTAGCGGGGGAGGGGGCCGCAGGGGTGGCTCCTGTGAGAAGCTGCTGGAAGCTCCTCCAGCAACAAGTTGGACCCTCCTCTGGCCCAGGCCGACCCAGTCAGTGACGGGGGTAGCGCCTCTGGGAGAACAGATTTAAGAAGGGGAACCGGCGGTGGGTGGGGGATTGGAATGTGAGAAGGAGGGGGAGGAGGGGCGCCTGAGGAAGCTGATGGCCCTGCAGCCCATGGTGAGACGGCAGGCTGTCCCCCTGCAGCCCATGGAGGTGAACGGTGGAGCTGAGGCCCCCCAGGATGGCCATGACTCCATGGGAAAGCCCGCACTGGAGCACTCAGTGCCTGAAGGACTGCCAGCCATGGAAAGGACCCACGCCAGGGAATTTTGTGAGGAACTGCAGCCCGTGGAAAGGACTCATGTTGGAGAAGTTTGTGAAGGACTGTCTCCCATGGGAGGGACCCCACAGTGGAGCAGGGGACAAGTGAGGAATCCTCCCCCTGAGGAGGAAGGAGCAGCAGAGACAAGGTATGGTGAACTGACCTCAAACCCCATCTCCTGTTCCCTTGTGCCACCAGGGGGAGGAGAGAGAGAGAGAGAACCAGAAGTGGAGTTGAGCCAGGAAAGAAGGGAAGGGTTCTGAGGTTTGGGTTCACTTTCTAATATCTTGTTTTGATTTGATTTGATTTGTAGTAAACTAAATTGATTTTGTTTCTTCCTTGTTGTTGAGCCTGTCTTTTGCCCGTGACCATAAGTGGGGAGTGATCCCTCCCAGTCCTTGTCTCGACCCACAAGCCTGCCTTTGGATTTTCTCCTCATCCCAACGTGGCCAGGGGCTGGGGTGGGGAGTGAGCGAGAGGCTTCGTGGTGCTTTGTTACCGGCTGGGCTGAAACCACAACAGCAGGGAGGGGGAGAAAGAAGAGATAAAGTTCAGTCACTAGTGCAATGAATTGTATTGTGATTCATTGTATATCTGAAGTTATGGTCTACAAGAATAGACAAAAGCAACTGTCAGGATGGGGACCAACACAGAACAGTGTCATGACAGGCATTTGCTCACAGTTAAGTATATGGAATGGATGAAAGGGAACTTGTACAGGAAAAGATAATCTCTCATAGGAGTTCATTGAGTGCCTAGCCTATAACATCAGCTCTTTGACATAATGGCTATCTACATATTTACACCAATATGCATGCATATGCATCCTTATAGACACATATGCAACCTTAGGACAAAAAAAGAAAAAAAAATTAAAAATTTTTCATTAATATCAAATCATAAAAATCTCCACAACTGAATTTGGTGTTTCTGATATCAATATGTAGGCAATCTCAGCCTTATATGGTGGTGCTGATATGGTTACCTACATGTAAATAGCTTTGCTCCCTGCTGGTTGGATGTAGCTTACCTCAGTCAATTAGTAGACATCGTTAACCTATTTTATCCTTGACTCTTCGACACACCTCTAATTGAGTACAAGACATGTCAGGAACTCCAAGTGAAGCAGTCTATTATGTAAGAGTTTTTGCAGTTTCTTCTTCAAGTTATCAAACTGTAACAGCAAAAGATCTCATTCTAGCAAGATAACTTCTGAGACAGAAGTCTGCTCAGTGGCACAGTGTGCTAAGTGAAACACAAGCAAAAAAAAAGTTTGAAAACAGATTTTAATATACCAATTGTGTTCTTGCAGGAAAGGTGTATTACAAATAGTAGCACAAGCTGAGAGAGAGAAGGCAGGGACAATGGAGGGGATCAGACGGGATAAAAACTTGTTTAAGACAGGAGAGGTATATGCAAAACTTGTATTAAATTCAAAATAGCTCAATGATGCAAAATGTGTCTCTTTTCCAAAAGCAAATCTAACATTTCCACCTTCACTTAGGATCCTTTGCTGATTTGGCTTTTGATATGGCCTGATAGTATCTCTGTTTAATGTAGCTTTCTTCTTTGGTAGCAGCAACAGTTGCAGGGAGAAGAGCATTAGTTTCAAGCTTGTTTTAAAAACATAACAAGATATAAGTAAAACTATATTAACATAACATTAAGACTTTAAATTCATCAAAACCCTTGTGCTGAATGACAGATCCAATGTTTAAAAAAGCATTATGATACATGATATTACATGTAATGATAATATTAGAGTCCACAAAAGTTTGAAGTTCTTTGTGTTAAGATTACACAAAGAGCCTTAACCTTGGCATAATACTGGATTTGGTACCTTTTGTTAGTATAATTTTAGTGTTGTTTTCTAGTTTAATATATGATACAAATACAGTTTAGTACTGACACCACATTTTTTTAATTTATTACATTGTTTTATAGGCCAAATAATTTTTTAAAATGTATGATACAATTTTTAAAGTGTGTGAAGTATTAAAAACATTTCCTTTTTTCAAAGAGGAAAATTAAGAGGCCAGTTAGAATAAACAACTCTGACACTCAGAAAATTTAGTAATCTGTTTGCATTCAAAATTTGCCTCCTTATGCACTGTGGTTTTTTAAATGTTGGCTGACATCTTACAGTAACATGGTCCTGTATTTCATAAAATTAGACATAACAGAATGTCAGTTAAATTTAAGAAACTATGTGAAAAATGATAATCTAAATAAATGTTCTGTGATAAATGCCTCTAATTTTCAATCTTGTTTTTATGTGCTACTTCTGAGTGACAAACTCATAAATTATCTCTGAGTGATGAACTCATAAATGGTTAAATTAACTACACTGCTTCATAGGACATTGAAGGAAAAAGAAGAAAACAAAGGGGAAAAAAAATAAAAAGAAAGGAGAAGCAGAAGAAAAGAAAAAAAACACCACACAAGGAATGTCAACAGATTTCATATTTTAAAGCGAAAGAATGTCTTAATTTCAAAAGGGCTTTTTTTGCAATCAAAAGAACTCAAAGAAACAAGGGAGCTGTGAAAAGTCTGTCCATGTCCATGAAACCTGAGAGTCCAGAAATAGCTATTGATACAATCCAGTTAACCAAAACATGTCTGAAGCTCTGACGAGGTTTATACCAAAAAGAAGGCCATTAATATCTCACAAACCTATATAAATATTTCTATAAAACAACATTAGTTTTTAAGAGAAAACTGGAACACACAAAAGATATTTGTTTGTTCTGAATGGCCATTCTTCCCATTAAAACAGAAAAGAAATCTGTTCTTTAGTCTTTACCAGTAGAATAAGTATTTCTAATATCTCTATATCATCTTGTAACTTCTATGTATTGTTTATGTTTTGATACAAAAGAAAAACAGCCACATCCGATATCTACAGTGCTCTTTACATTCTTTATACAAGCAGAGGGGAAGAAAAGAGCCGTTAGCTTTTCATGAAAGAATATAATCAATCTGGCTTCACCCAAATAAAGCAAGAATTGAACTTGGGCTTCCTATATTTTGGAACTGCCTCCTCATCATTAGCTGGTGACTTTTCATATTCCTTATTGAAATTTCACACTGACTTTACAGTTAAACAAACTGTCTTCAAAGAAAGTGTCTTATTAATAATGTCACAATGCAAAAAAGTCTGAAATTTTCATAGAGCATTTCTAGCTTCATCTTTTGAAATGTAGATGGCTATTCTGGGTTGAACTGACATTTTTTGGTTTACAGAGCCTTTATATTAATAGACAGTCTGAAAAATCCAGCACCAAGTAATAGTCACAAACTTCTGAATTAAACTCTTGTAAATATCCACTATAAATAACTGTCACTCAAAATAATACTTTAATTAAAAAAAATGCTTTAACATTTCCATTAGTTAGCTGATGAAGAAAAATCTAATAAAACAAAAACCAAAAGTGAAAAACTCTTCAGAGTATTTCTAAATAACAGAAACTATTTGCATGTATATATGTTCTACTTTTAAGTGATAAATTATTTTAAGATAAACTTTTCTCATACAAAACTGAGTCATAGTGTAGATTACTAAAATGTACTGTGAACACTTAGATTTGCCTGTTTATCTAATCTAATCTAAATCAATAAGAAATGAGCTCTTGAGCACTTTATATTTTACTTACTATAACAAAGTTACAGAAGAAATCAATGTTTCAAATTCACAAAGATTACTTACTCTAGCAAAACAGCCTCTTAAACAAAACAAGATGGACTGGTTGGATACAATGCTGGTTAAATTAGACCATTCTTTTAATGATTCCCTTACTGTATTCAGATTAACTATGTCATTATTTCAACATGAAAGTGACACGGGTAGTCTCATCCATAAACAGAATTTTGAATTGGATTTATTTTTATTTTTTCATCATGAGAACTGTCAAGCATTGGAAGAAGTAGGGCACAGAGTTTGTTTAGTCTCCTCCTTGGTGGTTTCCAAAACCCCTAAGCATCCCAGTTTGACCTCAAATCTGGCCCTGCTTTGAGCAGGGGTTTGGACTAGAGACTTCCTGAGCTGAATTACCCTATATACATTTCTAAATGTTTTTTTCATCATTGTTGGTTGGTGTATTACAATCATATAATTACAGGACTTATTAAGAACACGGATAAAATCATAAAGGTTTTATTTACTTAGTTTACAGTGATTGCAGCTTTCTGACAACAGTACAACATCAGGATAGAGCTTCTGTCTGAAATAAAACTAATGATTGAATTAAATTGCTTCATTATTATTCAGTAAATTGAAGGATCCCAAGTAGAACATAAATGTTAACTGTAATAGATTTGGGGGATTTTGTGTTTTGATGAATAAGAAATAAAAGATTAAGGGTACTCTTGATATCCGCATATCAGTTGCATACCAATATAGTACAAATAGGTAGTAAAGCTATGCATATTGACTTTAATGAGACACAAGGTCTTACACAGCAACAGACTTTGTAGAAAGCATTTACCTAGTTTCCAGTCTGCACAAGTTCAAAGTTTAAAAGTATGTAGGTGCTACATTTTTCAGTACCGATGCACTTAGCACTCATGTACCTTCCTGAATAGTGGATTCTGCAGACCTAAGTAAAGCACATAGATCTTAACAATGAAATTAAAAAATGGTCTAAGCAATTTGTAACTCCCATTTCAGTTAGATTTTGAGTAGATATGGATACCTACTGTATGACTTAGATACTGCTGCAGGGGAAAAATGCTTGGTTCATGTAGTTTAAACCAAATCAGGATTCAAGCAGTTTATTGACTTTTTAATGAAACATAATTAACTGGCAGTCTGTAAACTATATGTTTGGGATCAATATCTGCAATATGAGAGGTAAGCCACAATAATAGTGCTTATGAATTCTTAATAAATACCTACAATCTTCTAAACAGCCATCTATAACTAATTGCCTGGAAGTTCTAATCAGAGACAGAGTTTTGTGAGCACAGACATGCTTTAACAGGATGTCTGTGCCTTTAAAAAGAAAGGACTCCATGACTTTAAAAAGAAAGTTCAGTTTCCATAAACAGATATTAGATGAGCAGAACATTTGATACTTGGAATGTCTTACAAACATGTTTTACAATTTAAGAGTTAGGTGTCAGCTGAATTAAATTTTTCAAGGATATAAATGATTGAGTTCATAAGGTTCTTAAGCCCTTAATTATAACAGAGACCTTGCTCTAAGTAAGGGGTGTGTCAGTATCCTTCAACTGTGAATCCAGGTGAGCAACTGCAATGTGAATGTCAGTTGCTAGTATGCTTTCATCTTTCCATGAGAATAATCTCCTGTTCAGAGTTCGAATTCAGCCACAGACAAATATCAGTACTGGAATAATTTGGGGAGTGATTCAGTTGCAAAACTCAAGCATAAGGAAACATTTTAGATGTCTTATTGTATCTGAAACATCTGCATGGGGCTGGCAGGTATGACCTGTCTATTGGAGTTTGTGGTGGGTTGTTGCTGGCTGCCTCGCTGGATGTCAGGTGCCCAACAAAGCTGCTCTATCACTCCCCTCCTCAGCTGGACAGGGGAGAGAAAATATAATGAAAGGCTTGTGGGTCGAGATTAGGACAGGGAGAGATCATTCACCAATTAGCGTCACGGGCAAAAGAGACTTAACTTGGGGAAATTAGTTTCATTTATTACCAATCAAATCATAGTAGGATAAAGAGAAATAAAAACAAATCTCAAAACACCTTCTCCCTACCCCTCCCTGCTTTCCGGCCTCAACTCCACTCCCAATTTCTCTACCTTGTCCCTCCACAGCAGCACAGGGGGACCAGGAATGGGGGTTATGGTCAATTCATCTCACGTTGTCTCTGCTGCTCCTTCCTCCTCAGGGGCAGGACCCATCACACCTTCCCCTGCTCCAGCGTGAGGTCCCACCCACAGGAGACAGTTCTCCATGAACTTCTCCAATGTGGGNCGCCAGTGTGGGTCCCTTGCTGTGGGGTCACAACCCCTGCCAGAAAACCTGCTCTAGCTTGGGCTCCTCTCTCCACAGATCCGCAGGTCCTGCCAGGAGCCTGTTCCAGCACAGGCTTCCCACAGGGTCACAGCCTTCTTCGTGGGCATCCACCTGCTCCGGCGTGGGGTCCTCCATGGGGTGCGGGTGGATATCTGCTCCCTGTGGACCTCCAAGGGCTGCAGGGGGACAGCCTGCCTCACCATGGTCTTCACCACGGGCTGCAGGGAAATCTCTGCTCCGACACCTGGAGAACCTTCTCCCCTTCCTTCTTCACTGACCTCGGTGTCTGCAGGGTTTTTTCTCTCACATATTCTCAGTCCTCTCTTTGGCTGCAATTGCGATTGCACAGGTTTTTTTCACCTTTCTTAAATCTGTTATCCTAGAAGCACTACCACCATCACTGAGGGCTTGGCCTTGGCCAGCAGCAGGTCCTTCTTGGAGCTGGCTGGCATTGGCTCTGTTGGACATGGGGGAAGCTTCTAGCAGCTCCTCACAGAAGCCATCCTGTAGCTGCTCCACTATCAAAACCTTGACACAGAAACCCAATACAGAGAAACACAACGTTCTTCAGCAGCAGCTGGAGGTCAGATGATACCTAAAATGCCACTACACGTGTATCTTACTATAGCTACATTAAATCCATTCTTCTTTTTAAGTCCATATTGCCTAATTAAGCAACCAAAGGACATTAAATTACTTTGACTAGGGCCAGAAACCTACACTTTTCTAGAAATCTGTATTCAGGGCATAGGGGTTTGTATTCTCACTGCTAACTCTTGGACAACATTTCTCTTAGGAGTCAACCATGTAAATGCACACCTTTGTTCCTTTGGTATTATTTTCAAGGGAGATAAAGCATTAATTCATGGTCAAAATTACCCTGTATTTCAAATAAAAGAAGAATAAGAGTAATTTATTTTTGCCTACCTAATCAGAAAAATGAACTATTATTACCATTTTTTTAATTCCTAAACTTACCAACATTTTAGATTTTACTAAAAATCATGCATCATTTTGTCTTCATATTTAAAGTGTCTTGCTGTATGACTAATGACCTCTAAAAGTACCAAATGAAGTTAATAGGAGAGATTTAAGTAAATTATTTTATTTGTGTGAGAGTATAATTGGACTGCTGTTTACTGAATGATCATGAAGAAAAGAACAGAAAATTTGCCTTCTAAATGGGGATTTCTGTTTTTGTTCTATCATGCCAAAATTTTACAACTGTTACAACAGTTTTTATCTCTAGAGTCCTAACAATGTGTCCCATTGCAAAAGAAATACTAAAATGAAACTATTTGCTTCATTGACCTTATGACAATCAAAATTTTGACTGATGTGTAGTTTCTTTTGTGAAGAAGCAGCTATTACAGAATTCTTGTATTATCTCGAAGTGATTTTTTTAAGCCCCAGCCCCTGCCTCATTTTGTTTCACTTTCAGGGATCATATAGCACTACAAGGATTCCCATTTGTTATATTACATTATGACTAAATCTGCTGTTTGCTATTGATTTTATTCATAGCTCCTGCATGCAACCCTACTTCAAAAAGAATACACATTTTTAATGGGATTCAAAAAAAATCACTGGTCCAATGTTTAAAGCTATTCAAGATACTTTTGCTCATCTTTTAATATTTAAAGGTCAAGCAAGAAATACAATTCAGTACAGCCTGTATATACAGAGAATACTTTCCATTTCTGCGAAGTCTCAGAAAAAGAAAAAGTAATTAAATTAAAGAGAGAAGAGTCAATAGAAAATATTGAAGAGCCTGAGGAGACATAACTTCAAAGAATAACAAGCAGCTCAAAAGAAAAGAAATGGCCTTAATAAAGAATTCCTAAGAATGAAGTATGAGGAATATTCAATCCTTTTAGCTACAGGAAGTACTCTAACAAAACCACAGAAAACAAAACCAGAATCAGATACATAAAAACAAATGCTTGTTTTAGAGTTTCTGTTCTATGAGAGTTTACTAATATGAAAGCCCCTTTAAACATACATTACTGCTTATTCCTGTCAACTGTTAAGGAAAGCAAATACTCTCTGAATTTATTTTTAATCATTTATCATAGCAATGAAGAGCGTAAAGTCGGAGTCTAGTCTGAGCCGTACAGACTAGCAACAGAGTTTGGTTTTGGGTTGTTTTTTTTCCTAAATATGATGAACAATATATGCTAGGTAACAGTCATGAACATGCATCCTGTGGTAATTTTTCCTTAGAACATCTTACATATTGCCTGATGAGGTGTTCCCACTGTTTACACAACTTTGGTGATGACATTATGAAGACACTGTATAATGCAAGGAGGGTAATGCTGATAGCTCACAGATTGCCCAAAAGCCTTTACAAAGTTCTTTGCCTCAGGTTCACCCATGTACTCACTACTTTCTAATGCTCATTGTTTGCTGTAAAGTACTTCTGCTTTCAAGTAGCCCATGCAGTCCTGTTGAAACATACCCTGTGGAGAATGTGTTGAGAAATCAGGGCTGAAGTACTTGCATTTTATATCCATCAAACTGTTACATGACAAATGCCTTCTTATTTACCAGTCACTAGAAAATACCCTTTACTTGAACCAAGATAAGGTAAAATGGATGTTGAAATTTAAGTTACTACTGCTGAAACAAAGAGTATTATCAGAAATGTTTCTGAAAGAAATGTGTAAAATGAAAGGAAATCATGCCTGGGTTTTTTGCGAAATCTTATATCAAGCCAAACCTCCTTCCCAATAACCTGATGAATTGCCTTAGATGCTTTCCTTACTCAATTTATCAGATACTCTGTCTTTGGCAGATCCTGGTTTAGATTGCATTATTCAAAGGTAACTTACTGGTTCAACACACAATCTTATAATCAGTTTCTTTCAGGGATGGTCCAGATATTCTTTTGTAAACCAAGTCTCCCCATCCTCCCTCCCAAACAAGGTTTATTTACCTTTCATTTATCTAGGACACTCCTGACAATCTTCAAACTACAGTCTGAACACACAGCACTCCTGATCTGGCCTCATCAGTGCTGAAGAGACAGAAAGGTTCAAAGCCTCGATCTGCTGGCAACATTCTGCCTAATGCAGTCTATCATGCTGTTGCTTTCCTTTCCACAAGGGTGCTTTGCTGGCTTATGGTCAGCTTGTCCACCAGAACCCCAAGGTCCTTCTCTGCAAAGCTGTCTTCCAGTTGGTTGGCCCCCAGTGTTCACTGGTGGCATTAAACAGCAGTATCGAAA
Organism: Pandion haliaetus; assembly: GCA_013401275.1. Lineage (NCBI taxonomy): Eukaryota > Metazoa > Chordata > Aves > Accipitriformes > Pandionidae > Pandion > Pandion haliaetus. The sequence continues at coordinate 12,389 of VYZV01017456.1, read as the reverse complement.
GACTTCTTTTTCAAGAAATTGGGAATGCCTATAGCAGCTATTGGGTCATAGAAGTCTATGTTATCACTGTATACCATTTCTACCTGAAAATATTAAAAAGATACATTAAAAACACTGGTTTTCTTTGGGAATTTCTCTTCCCTCCACTTCGAAAAAATTGTAAGTAAATGTTTCTGACAAAGATCCTCTTGCGTGTCACTCCAAAAAATGCATCCAAAGAAGGGCAACAAAGATGGTGAAAGGACTATCAGGCATGACTATGAGGAGCGGCTGAGGATATTAGGCTTGTTCAGCTTAGAGAAGAGGAGACTGTGGGGTGAACTCATTGCTGCCTACAATTTCCTCATGAGAGGGAGCAGAGAGGAAGGTGCTGATCTCTTCTCTTTGCTGTCCAGTGATAGTATGTGAGGGAATGACTTAAAGCTGCATCAGGGGAAGTTCAAATTGGATTTTAGGAAAATATTCTTCACTGATAGGGTGGTCAAACACTAGAAAGTTGCCCAAGGAAGCGGTCAAGGCCCCAAGCCTGTCAGTGTTCAAAAAGTATTTGGACAATGCCCTTAGTTTACAGTTAGATACAGTTTAACTTTTAGGTTACCCTGTGTGGAGTCAGGAGTTAGACTCGATCCTTGTGGGTCCCTTCCAACTCAGGATATCCATGATTCTAATTCTATTTATGGAAGGGGAGCTTTTTTTCTTTCTTTCTCTGTTTCAGTGATATACTTAAATAGATAGTGATTTTAATGTATCCTCTCAGAAGTGAAGCCTAAATTCTCACCAAAGTGTCCCATCTGCCTAATTGAACTGCATTTTGATTAAGCCCACAGAAACAATCTGTGTTTTTGTGGAAGATGGATGAAAAATTACCAAAGAAGAACAGAGCAATGAGATTTACGAATAAATTTTTTGACCTAACATTCATAGGGAAAAAATTCCTGAATCCAAGCTATAATGTAGTTGTTGCCAGCGTAATTTTGCTCTATATGGATACCAACATTGATGTTAACATACTTTAATGATGTTGCCCTCCAATGACAAAACTTCCTGAGTAGGTCTAATTATCTATTAGATTTACTTGATCCTCAAATTTATTGATTTAATTTTATCTTGACCTCAATTTCGTTACTGCACTGATCCACCAGTAATCTATGCAGTGAAAGGTTTTAAGTTGCCTTAAGAATGTACCTGCTTAAGGGTATATTTGCTTGCTCATATGGGTCATTAATTCTGATAGAGCAGATAAATTGGAAGTACTTATCAGTGCTTAGCACACAAGTCTTTCGTAAAACAAATTGCTTTAAGTTCCTTATAAACTACTTTGGACAACCATTGTCAGCAGTAAGCAATATGTACTTACTTCCATTATAATATTCTTTTCAAGCTACTGAAACTTCACTACCTTTTGAGCTGTGAATTCATAACATATTACTTGTCCAAGTCATCCACATAGATAATTTGCTAAAATGAGTTGTAAAGAATTACAATAAAATTACCACCTTGTAATTATGAAGACTTTTTTTCTTTAAAAGGCATTACATTAATTTACTTGAACTTGAAAATATGACTATCAACATCAGTGAAGGAAGGTCATAGCATCACCTATTTCTACAATGGCCCAGAGACGGGGAAAATATGTCCTTATTTCATTCAGTGCTACAGATAAACTTACTGACTATTTTGAATGTATTCACTCTTTCCATCCTTTTACTCAACAAAACAGCAAGAATAATTTACAAGGCACTTGTAAATTTAAGTCAAGTCTCCAACTGTCTATCATGTAGCTGCTTCTTTTTAAATTAAAATATTTTCCTCCCTTTTTATGTAAATTTTTATTTCCTCACAGACAAATTATGAAGTTAAATTTTTAAATTCACAATGAGATAGGATAGCTGTGTTTGTATTTGAAGGATAAATACGTGCCAGTTTGTAACATTTACTTTACAGCAATGTTCCTAACACCGGTGTTATCACTACACTAGCTTGCCACAGCATGTGACTAATAAGGAAATTTATTCTGAGACAGCAGTCCCCTCCGTGTGTATTTTCATAGACGGATGAACTCAACATGTACACACAGTAACAAACTGCAGTTAAAATCCCAACTGAAATCCAAAACCAAACAAAGAAAAAACTCACACATTTTTTTTTCATTTAAAAAAGGATGAAAATCTTCCACTGAACATGACACAAATGTAAAACATTGTTGTAATTCTAAGGTTAATACAAATAGCTTCATTATGCAAATGATCCAGATTAATAGGAAAATATTACTTTATGTGAGATTCTTAAAGATTTTTATTTTTGTGAAAAAGTTATGATCTCCTCCCCTCCCAAGCAAACATTACTGACGTTTGTTCAGTAATAGCTAAGGGAAGCCTTTGGATTCTGTTGAGGTCCAGAAAGAAATAACCTGGATTCTTGGTTCCCAAATACAAAAGCAAAATCTTGAATGCTACCATTTCTTAATAACAAATAAAGCAGAGAGAGAGGTCTTGAAACAGGGTCTGGAATCCAAGACTGCTCCTTTCTATGAAAGTTCTCCAAGTACTCATCTAGAGAACAATAGTCTTGTGCTTTCTCTATGGCCAAACCCCCCATTATTTCTTGTGTGCAAAGCAGAAGGAATTCAGTAAAAGCATTTCTCCTGTGCAACAATAACCAGATGATTTGCAGTAAAGGCCACAGAAAACAAAATATCGTATTTATTATATTTGTACTATTTTATTCTTTTCTATGTACATTATTTATATTTATTTTGATATTTCAAAAAATTATAAGGAAAATAGAAATTTTAATATTAATACTTTTTTAAAAAAAAGAATGCTGGTTGTTTTCTAAAAATATACAGTTTCTTGGAAAGTACAGAAATCTTTTACTTAAAGCCACAAAGATTGGAGTGGATCTTTTCCTTTCCTTCAGATAAGACTCTAATTTACAGAACTGAGAAGGAGTTATACACTTTTTTGCACCACTTTCTTTCTCTCTCACTTTGATGTTGCTTCCCCTTTCCTTCTCGAATGTGTTCACGTCCTTCACAGGATGAGTGCAGCACTACAGGAGACCACTTCTATTGTGTCTGCTGTCACCTTACATTCAACATTCTGCCACTGGTTACTCCTGAAATTAATGAGTTATTAACAATCTATTTCTGCATTTTGAGAATTATTCTTTGTGCTTTGCATATCCTCTCCCCTGAAAACCTGTTAAATGACCACATGTGAACTATTATGCACAGCATTAAGAGAATTATAATGATAAATATTGCTTGAAAAGGAATATATTTATTCAGTAATCAATGTCTGCAATCCAAAGTAGTAACATTTTGTTTTTCCTGTGTAATGATTTTAATCGAGTACTGCCAAAGAAGCTTCCCTGTCGAGTACCAGCCAGTCAGGATTCTTCAGAGAGCCTCAGTGCTAAACATTATACAAGAGATCCTACATCATTTTTCTGCTTAAAAAAAAAAACCCAAGCTGATATTATGGGAAAACAACAAAGTTAAGCATTATCAAAGCTATTATTTTTTAAATTATTATTTTAAATAGGCATGAAAAAGGAATGAATATAAAATTTTAATGTGTGGAAGGTGGAATAGGCCTCACTTAAGCTGTCTTATACATGCCTGCATAATTATGCACTAGACTTAGTTCGCTTGAGCATAGAATAAGTTTAGATTCAATGAGCTGGAACATCTGATTCAGGTAATGTTTGAGCAAGCAGTTTTCCTACTAGAGCACAATAATGATGTTTTTCAGTTCTGACAGAACAGTGGAAGAATTCTTACTGTACTATTATTTGTTCGGTTCTCCAGCTGCTAGTCCGTAATTTAATTTAAAAAGTGTCAGATAAACTGCATTGAAGAGCAGATTCAACTGCATGATAATTATAGACATATGCAGACAGCTAGGGTGAGAACTACAGGAGTCCTAAAAATAAGCGGATGAAAAAAATAACTAAGTTACTGACCATGTCATTCAAAGAAAAAGAACAAAGATAAGGCAAAGAACAGTAGAGAAATTAGGATAGAAATGCATGGCTTGATGTAAAACCATTTTTTCTCAAATAAATTTAAGCATTTGCTTAGTCTTTGGCTGCTAATACCATAAAAAGTTCACATAGGAATATCTCCAAACTATTACAAACCTCTGTTGACTTAAGATTGCCACCATGCAAGCAGAAGTTTCTGCTAACATGCATCACAGTGTCAAGATTGGAACTGTAATTTAAAGACTTGCACTTCTGGGAAGGCCTCAAGAAGACACAAACCAAAATAATGAAGACGCAAACCAAAATAATGAACACTAGAAGAAAATGATGACTGTATTCTGTCTCAGCAGATCCAGGTTTATAATCAAGTTCACATTAGACTCAGAAGTTAGAGAAAGCATACTTCAGATCTGTCTCAGACTCCAAGTAATAGTGCTGCCTGTACCTTGTCAAGCTATTTCTGCATCAATTAACTTCTTTCATTAAATTAAAACACCAAAGGGGACAACTTAGCTGATATAAAATCTAAGAACCAGAGTAGCCTTTTCCCAGTGATTTATCTAGTACAATTAGAGTAAGCTGCTTGTGCTATAGCAAGCTCAAGCAAACAGCCATTACAAAAATTACAGCTCTGAAGTTTTCTCCCATTTGCCTAGCAGGCTTTCTGTTCCAAGAAAAACATAACAAAAAGAAACCCAAGGTATTTATTTAGAGAGTCAGAGAAAAAAGGGAATGTGTAAGTATGCAATGCAGTAGGAAACGGGAAGACTGAGAGGAAAATATTAAAGAACTATGAATATAAAATAACATTACAAGACAGGATTGAGAAAAGTTATTACCGTAGGTAAAATGTCATGGAAGTGACACTTATGTCACTAAGAAGAGCAGGTCACATTTCAAATGGCTCAAGACATTTAACACATCAGTTGATAACAAGTGTTTTGTAATAAGGAAAAAGACTAAATGTCTGAAATTCTATGTTGATTTTACACTCTCATTTGAAGGTTTATATTTTTAATTTTTAATATGACAGAAATTTCTTTGATGGTGAAAAGAGCTTGGTGAGTTAAATAAAACAACATAAACTTTTTCTTTTGCATGGCGACATTTTAAAAATACTGAATACTAAATCCATAAATATAAAAAAATGCTAAAAATCCATGAGATGCCTGAATTTTTTTTGCAGCTAATGTTTGGCATCAAGGCTGTCTAGGCAACTAGCTAGAGCAGCTTCAATACATCTAGAGCATTTCAGTGATGTGACATTCTGAGCTTCTGCCTTCTACTTCCAACACCTATGTCTTCGTACTCTTCTTGAAAGACATTCCCCTTTTGATGGAATAAATACATACTTAGAAATATATTTAAAAGTTAGAACAGGAGCAAGCTTCTGTGTACCCTAATGGTTAGAGTAGTGTTGTGGGAGCAGAGACCTTTGTGTTTCAGTTATCATTCTAATTAATGTTCACTGTGAAGTACTTCATCACTGAAGCATGACCAGGAGTATCACAGTGGAACAGGTAAATAAGTAAGTGCTCTAAACATGGAAGGAAAAGATTTAGAAGTTGAATGTTTGCGTTCCTTTTTGTTCTTCCTTGCCATTCTCTTCTCTTCCTACGTCCCCAACTTTTACCCTGCAATAAGGATGTTTGAAATTACAATTGCATTTGGGGTTTGATTTCATTGCCCAAATGTATTTGCTACTAGTTTGTATTTGCCAGTAATTGCTACTAGCCTATTTTACCTGGCACCGTTTGGTGGTCCAAAAAACCCTGTAGCTGATGTTGTATCTATCAACTTTAAGTGGCTCTCTGAACCACCCTTGGTTACATCAGATCATATCAGGTAGATGTTATTCAAGCAGCTGAACAGTTTCTTGATGAGAAACAGATTATGAAATGGATAACACAGCAAAAGCAAGAAGTGGCTTATTCTCAGCTAGTCACTGTTTCTACAGCAAAACACATCCTGAATTATGTTGTTTCTAGTGGTTCATAAGCTAGTCGTGTAGGCACATTAAAACACGTTAGAATGCATATGCTTTAAGTACAGTATTACTAGACATTAGTTTGGTATTTTGTATTAAGAAACCAAAAGAAAAAGGAAGTAAGTCATTACACAAAGCAGTAAGAACCAGAAACCTTTTCTGAGATAACAACTTTCCAGCAAATATAGTGGACCTGCAGTAGTCTTGATCCAACCCAGCGCATAATTATACATTAAGGCTTAAGCAGCTGTTTCTTGTCCATAACACAATGGAAGCATAAGCCAGTTGATAAGCCCAGGATTTGATTCATCTTTAATAAGTTTAACCTGACAAAAGACTTGCACTTGAATGGCCAAGAACATTTGTTTTGTATTTGACTTCACTTCATTTATTATTTTATTTTATTATTAAGCAAATTTTGTGTACAAACAGGTACACAAAATCCACTACTAGGTTTCAAGGAACTTTTCCAAATCTTTAAAATGGCTTAAATTGTTTTTAGTATCATTAAAAATGAATGAAAATTTGGATCAGAAAGCATAATTATGAAAGGAAATACACTACAAAATGGTAATAACTTCTGAAGATATTATTAATTATCAATTAATTATTAATAACATTGAGTTTATTTTTCACAACAGAGATCCATATATTCCTGTATTTACTGAATGCAAACCAATTTTTTCCATATAAAATTTTTCCCATGGTTTTTTTGCTTTTGTTACAGAAATTAATTACTGTGGGCCATAATTTTTTTGTTGTAAAAGTTATCTTAATTTAAGTAACATCCATATTACAGGTTAAGGGAAAGACATAGCACTCAAAAACCCATCTAGGTTCCTTTAAAGTGATTTGGTGATTGACAAAAAGGGGTATGAAGGTCAAAATAGAAATCCGTGTCTAGATATTTACTTCAAGTAAATGGAAATGGGAAAAGTAAATCATATATACGCTGTAGAAGGCTAACAAATTTGAGTAACCAAAATATTATTAATTTATTTTATTCTTAACATATTCAAATATGACAATAGACAGATAGGCTTCTACAGAGAAGACACTTAACACAGAAAATTAATTGTAAAAATACAAAATTTTCCTGAAAACCACCTTGCGATTGGTAAGAATCAGCACTTTCCTGTCAGTGTTTCAAGTGATTTTACATTTGGTTTGTATTCTAAATATAGGGGAAAAACAAGAAACCTTGCCCAAATATTGGGAATATGTTAAGGGAAAACATGGCAGTAGGTAAAAATACTTGGTAGCTAAAGGAAATCATGTTATTATAAACAACTGTTGTCAAGTGGTCAGTTAAGAGCTGCAGCTGTCTGTGCAAAATTAAGCCTCTCCACTTAAACACAGCCTCCAGAAAAGGAGACTGAAAAACATGCTCTGGTAGAAGTTCGTTATGGACACTGAAGATCAGCAGGTAAAAAAAATAAAAAAGTTCTGTATTGTATACTCCATCGGTCTAGAGCACATACTCTGACAGAGGGTAACAGTGACTGATGGTCTTTGCTAGTGTTCTCACCTTATGTTGGTAGTTATTCTGATAAACAGAAAAAGGTCTTGCAAAAATATATATTTGACTGTAATACCTGGAAAAATACGGATTTTTAGGAGTAAGTTGACTACTTTTTTTTTTATATTAAATTAGATAACCAACTAAATTAATGGTCTGATTTTTTTTTTTTTTTCAGAAAAGAATTTAAAAGGAGCCCATGGAACTTTTGTTTTACAATAAAAATCCTTCTTAAAGAAGTAACAATCATTTAGGTAGTTGCTAAGGAAAAAGGTAATGTACTGGTGTCACACAAGGGTTTTGTATTCTATCTTCATGATGCCTATTTTTAAGATGCCTTTATTTTTACACTAGAGTTTTGTTATCCAAAGAAGACAAAGTCCTAATTCTAGACTCACTAAAGCAAAGTGAATAGAAAAATTGAACAAAGTCTACCCTGTGGAGCTAAACCAGATATAGTCATACTGAATATTGGAGGAAAGGGTTATTTTAAAATTTCACCTTCAACAAGTCAGACTGAAATCAGCTAACCTGTAATATGAGATAGGCTTTCAGCTAAGGCACTCTTCTGTGTTACAGAAAGTAAAAATTTCTATATATTTAATTAAAAGGAATAAATTAATTTCATAATTTTTTTGTTCTGCATTACTGTTTCTTATATGTCAATACTGTATATAAGAAATTTTACCACATTTTCCCAATACTTTCTTTAAGGCTTAATAAGGTAGGTGTCCTCTGAGATTGCTTATTGGATCACACATGGGGTAGAAATAAGTGTAGATATTTTGTGCATTTAATTGTACGCCTAGTTATCCCAAATAGTGTATTGAGAGTATGTAGCGAGGTGCTGGCAGTAGGGGCTGCAGAGCGGCCTCTATGAGGAGAGGCCGGGGCTGCCCTGTGGTAGACACAGCCGGTTCCAGCCGGCTCCAGTCGACCCCACCACAGGGCACAGCTGAGCCTCTCAAACAGATGGTGGCACCTCTGGGATAACATATTGTTATGGGTTTGTGTGGCGTGGTTTTCTTTCGTAGTGGGGGAGGGGGCTGCAGGGGTAGCTCCTGTAAGAAGCTGCTAGAAGCTCCCCCGGCTCCAAAAAGTCAGACCCGCCTCTGGCCCAGGCCGACCCCATCAGTGACGGTGGTAGCGCCTCTGGGAGAACAGATTTAAGAAGGGGAACCGGCAGTGTGGGGGTTGGGGAACGTGAGAGGAACACCTCTGCCGATACTGAGGTCAGTGAAGAAGGAGGGGGAGGAGGGGCGCCTGAGGAGGCTGATGGCCCTGCAGCCCGTGGTGAGAAGGCAGGCTGTCCCCCTGCAGCCCATGGGGGTGAACGGTGGAGCGGAGGCTCCCGAAGATGGCGGTAACTCCATGGTAAAAACCGCGCTGGAGCAGTGTGTGACTGGAGAGCAGCCCGCGGAAAGGACCCGCGCCAGGGAAGTTCGGGAAGAACTGAAGCCCGCGGAAAGGACCCGCGCCAGGGAAGTTTGTGAGGAACTGCAGCCCGCGGAAAGGACCCACGTTGGAGAAGTTGGTGAAGGACTGTCTCCCGTGGGAGGGACCCCACGGTGGAGCAGGGGACGAGTGAGGAATCTTCCCCCTGAGGAAAGGAGCGGCAGAGAAAAGGTGTGGCGAGCTGACCCCAAAGCCCATCCCCACTTCCCCTGTGCCGCCGGAGGGAGGAGGTAGAAAGTACCCGGAATGGAGTTGAGCCCGAAGGCGGGAGGGATGGGGGGAAGGTGTTCTGAGGTTTGGGTTCACTTCCTAATATCTTGTTTTGATTTGATTTGATTTGTAGTAAACTAAATTGATTTTGTTTCTTCCTTGTTGTTGAGCCTGTCTTTTGCCCGTGACCATAAGTGGGGAGTGATCCCTCCCAGTCCTTGTCTCGACCCACGAGCCTGCCTTTGTATTTTCTCCTCATCCCACCGTGGCCAGGGGAGGGGGTGGGGAGTGAGCGAGCGGCTACGTGGTGCTTTTTTTTACAGGCTGGGCTGAAACCGAAACCACGACATATTTAAGAAAGGGCAGAAAACACTGGACGGAAAGAGGAGGTAGGAACAAAAAGAGTGAGAAACAGCAGAGGGAACAATCACCAAGGTAGGATGTCAAGGCCATCAGATATTGTCACTGAAACTTTCAGTTGATTCTGTCCCACTGTAACTTGTATCTAACTTCCAGTAGGGCTGTTTTGCTGACTGCATGTTAACACTCTGAGCTGCCGTAACAGTCAGGGTCAAGACTATATTATATAATACTGTTAGGTCATTTACTTGTGAGAAATTGTACACGGTCCAGCTGAGGAAAATAAGCAAAATGTCACATCGGTCATTCTCCTACACCATCAAAATTAGGTATCTGTATCAATGCTAAATGTATCATATATTTCAATTACACTTATAGCTGTTCTGTCACATGTCAAGGATACAAATATCCTTACTTCTGGATGGTATATTGCTATTTCTTAAGTTATCTGACCTTGCAATTTCAGGTGTAGGCAGAACTGCAGTGACATGTAGAACTGTTTATGTGCCATGTTAATTAAAATTTTCAGCTGAATTGTCATTAGTTCTGTATGACATCATAGCCCATTCATTTGCCTTTTACCCTTCTGGCAAGATAAAAAAATCTTAAATCAAAAGCTAACATCAATGAGATGAAGTAAATCTATGCTACCATTTCTTAGATCGCTTAAAATCATGTAGTCTTTTCTGACTCTGCCTAAGCTTTATAGGAGACAGCACTGTTACAAGCTTTTGTTTATCTTCTTTTCAAAAATGATCCAAAGGTCTTGAAAGCAAATGGGCAGAAACAACTAAATTTAAGGGATCAATTTATACAGCTTCTAAATTTTCTGTATTACAATAGCCTTAACTCTCATGATATATACATACCAGACATTAAAAATTTGTAATTTACTATGAAAAAGCTATTGGAACTGAATACTGAATGTCCTGACCAGAGAACTATTCTGTAAAACACGTGGTTCTTCATTTACTTTTACTTCATTTACTTCATTTTACTTACTTTATACAGATCACCAAGGCCTCACTTCAGCAGAGAGAGAAACATTTAGGTACCCCTCAAACTGGATACTCTAGCGATGATTCCCTTCTAACACTCCTCAGTAAAAATTTTAAAAGGGACAACTGGATTTTGGCTCTGCCATGGAACCATGGAAGTGGTTAAACTTTATACCTTATACTTAATTCTGTATGTAGGCCATTGCTCTCTAAGCCAGTCTTAGGGAGTGCAAGTTAATATGACAAGTAAATGGTTGAACTTAAATATTAAAAAAAGGTTTTAAAACCATGTTTTTATTACTTTAAAAAAAACCCAAACCTGCCTGTCAGCAACAAAAACCTTTTACAAGTCTTATATCTTTCTGTCTAACAAGGAATTTATAATCATCTCTGGCATTAATGGCTGAGTCACATAGCATATAAAAAACCCTGATCTCTGCTATAATTGTTTGATATTTCATATCCTGCTCTACAGGAATACATTTTAATGTGCGAAGCCCTTCCTTTAATTGAAAATCTTTATTTGACTCAACAGCAGCTATTCTTCATCTTTCCATCTTCACAGAAATGGAAAGCTATCTACTTCTTTGCCAGGTTACCAAACAATACTGCTATTCATATCAGAGAAGATTTCATTTTCTGTATTTGCCTTTGGCAACTGAAATTTCTGTTCCTCTTTTGTTCTCATGCTCCATGATACTGATTGTCTTGCACCATAACACTTTTAAAATAATTTAATGACCCAGAAATTATATAGCTTTGACTTGTCATTAAATGCTGAATATAATTGTCTAAAGTCAGCAATAAATATTACATTTAGAAAAGCTTCCAGAATCTTAGCTGGATGGCCATGTTTGGAGTTGCATTAATACAAAACTTCATATATAAGTATGGAAGCATATATTTGGATGACGTTCTATCCCTTTCATCTAGGGAAGAACAGAAGTAAGAAATTAATTTCCAGCATTTTAATTTTATTCCCACCTGAAATAATAAAAATTAGTGCCTTTGACATTACTTAAAAACCAAGATGTAAATTAAAATGCATCAATAATAACATCTAGACAAGTTGTCTTGTTTAGCCAGAAGACTGCCAAATTCTGTACTAGCCTCCATTTGTCCATTTATTTGTTAACAGTACAACATTTTAATATTAAGGGAGTAGCAAGTAAAAGCAGTATTCTAGTATTTCAGGACTACACCACTTATGGGAGATAGATCAAAAGTTCTATTTGGTAACCTTGCTTTTGTGGGTATGATCGTTATAGGAGTTTCTATACAGAAATGCATATTATCAGTTCTGCATTTTAGTAGCAAGATCTCCAGACTGTTTCCAAAAACTGATTACTTACATTAAACCTTTTTAAATGAAACTCATTTTGCTAGGTATATTTAAATATTCTTTTTGATTCAGGCGATGTTGCTTTCAGAAGCAACTAAATCATTCATGTTCTCACCATTTCTAATTTGCAAGCCCTAACAAATCTCACTGTGCGAGAGGAATTCTCAGATTTTATGCCCTATTTGGTAACATGTGAAAAATTCAGATGCAGTAAGGAAATGGACAGGATTGTTTCCAAATATTTGATACAAATCCAAAACCCCTCAAGCCTGAATTTATTTGGCAGGACAAACAATAGGAGAATAACATTGCCAAGACCCTGCTGTCTATTCCCCTGTGTGCTTAATTATTTTTGGATGTTGATTGCTGTTGGGATTTTTGTTTGTTTGTTTGTTTTCTACAGCAAATTCACCAAAACAACTGCTTAAGCTGTCAGTTTGTTTTACAGAAAGCTGTGGATTTCTAATACTTAAGTCATATGAAGCAAAAAAAGCCATAAGTAATATCCAATTAAGCAATTTCAAGTGTTTT
>VYZV01017449.1:0-19031 GCA_013401275.1 Pandion haliaetus | reverse complement strand
TTTTTTTTTTTTGTCCCCTTACTAAAGAATTGTTACAAAGCTGAAAACCTGCAGCACTGGATTTCACCCAGACAGCTGATCTTTAGCCTTTTCTTTTTTATTTTAGGGAAAATCTTCACTGGCTGCTGCTAAAGAAATTTCTAATTTCCTTAAATACATGGAAACTGAAGATAATATTAAGGTATTTGCTGGAAGTAGTCTGCTAACTCACAGTCTTTCTTGACATGGGCTTCAGATTGTGAGAATATCGCTAGTGGCATTCTCAGATGCAAGAAGAGCTGAAATACTATAGTTGTAATAAGTAATATGGGATACAGTGTTAATGCAAAGTTATTTCTAATGCGAGATTTTTTTAACCATGCTCTTAGCACTTCTTGCTGTCCTAAATACTTCTGAGTAGGACACATTCTGCTAAACTTTTAAACTGTGCTTCTATAAAGTCCCTTGACAGTGGTTGTCCAACCCTTTTAAAAGCAGAGTATGTGAGCTCCTCCTGCTGGACTGTGCCTAGGAGCTATGAATTCCTGGTGCTGGATTCCTCCCTGCTGACAATGCCCACCAAAGTAGATCAAAGGCAGCCAAGTTTTCTCCTGCAGCTCAGGGTTATTAGTGAAGGCTTCTTAAATGAATCTGTGCTTTCTGACTCTTTTAGGTGTGGTTTAACAATAAAGGCTGGCATGCTATGGTTAGTTTCCTTAATGTAGCCAATAATGCAATCCTTAGAGCTAACCTGCGGACTGGCCAAGATCCTGAGGAATATGGGATCACTGCTGTAAACCATCCTCTGAACCTCACTAAGGAGCAACTTTCTGAAGTCACTGTGTAAGTCTGCCTGTGCTCTGCTGCTGGCTTTTATCCCTCCTTCTCCTGGCAGCTTACCACCTCCAGTGTACTCACACTGAGGAGAAATAGTTCAACTGACAGAGCACAGAAGGCTTTCTGTGAAGTTTTATTCTAATCAAGAATTAGATACACAATCTGTTCTTTTCTGTCTCATTATATTCCTATAAGAGTTCATTCCCATCCCGTGTAGGAGCTATGACTATTGGTTATACATGATTACATGTTTCTGTTGATTCCCAAGCACAGATTCTGAAGTCTCTGTTCATGCTCCAAAGCCAATAGATCTACTTGTGAAATAACACAGAGATCATAACCAAAAAAGGAAACAGAAATTGTCCTTAAGTGACTACAGGTAGGCAGCAGTCGGCAACCTCCATCTTGGTGCCAAGGACAGCATACAGGTAGATTTTCAATAGCATGTAGTAGGGTTGGTGTATTCCAGAATCTAAAAGCCATAATTTCTTGAAAAAGGCACCCCTAAGAAGACATGACATCCTGCTCATGACTCCCCACTCATGTCTCCTATTAAGTTCAGAGTTCAGTGAAACTGAAAACTCTGCCTAAGCACAGAGGCAAGATCTGCATATCATCTCACTGTCTGCAACTTGCCTCTTTGAGTCCCTCTTTTCCCAGCTCCCAGAACACTTCAGCTATTGTGCCTTAATGTCTTGTTTCAGACACACCATACAGGAAAGGCTGTCAAACTGAAATATATATAGGAGTTGAACTGTTCCAGAGAATGAAGGCAAGTAAAATATCAGGGGATGGTGCCACCATCATCCGTAATTGTTAGCTACACTCCCCAACACAATTTGGGAAAATACACTAGCACGTTTTGAAATTGGAAAAGTCTTCTACTTACAAAATAACTTTGCTACTTCTAGATCTTAAAATTCCCTCCAGATTCCCCAAATGCTAATATAGTGTTGTGTTGTGTTGTGTCCATTCTTGTGCTGTTTTAGGCTGACCACTTCAGTGGATGCTGTTGTTGCCATCTGTGTGATTTTTGCCATGTCCTTTATACCAGCCAGTTTTGTTTTATACCTGATTCAAGAACGTGTAACAAAAGCCAAGCATCTACAGTTTGTCAGTGGTGTGAGTCCTGCGATCTACTGGCTAACTAACTTCATGTGGGACATAGTGAGTAACTGCTGGTCTGATTTCATAGCCTGCAATTATTCCTGGGTTTGCATGAACTGGGGACTAATCAGTGGATCGAGTGAAGGTGACTCTGAACATTGCAAAGCATTCATTTCTTTAAGTGTTTTTCAGAGAGCATGCTAAGGATCTGATCTCCGAACTACATTATGTAGAAATTAAGTCAGGTGCACAACTCATTATTCAACTAATGAAGCTGAAATTGTAATCTTAGGGTTTCTAGTCCTTACAACTGAATGTATAGTAAAGTACAACTTACCACAGCAGGGGAAAGAAAGCCCAGTTACCTGATGCTAGTCACCCCTGCCCTCTAGAAGAACCATAACATGTTTCAAGATATTCAAGAAATCTAAGTGGGGGAGATTCCCAGGCTGCTGGAACAGTAGCTGGAGGCCAGACAAAATACTCTAGGGTGTCTAAAATGACATAGATGTATTTATTTAGGTCACTGAATCATGTTCACTGTGTTATTCCAAAAGGTTTTAGACTACCAGGCTTGCTTAGACACAACTCCGCTACCCTCCCATTACTCCTCAGGCCACTTTGTCACAAAGGAGCAAATTCTTTGCCTGGTTGAGACACAGCAAGAGGCTTGTTTTCTAGCCATGCCTTTTTAACAGAGAGAGCAGCCAACAGCTTATGCAATAAGAAAAGCATGAACATGGAATTGAAAAAAATGAAAAAGAAAAAAAAATTGAAATAATTGAAAAGCCCAAAACTCTTCAGGCTTTGGAAGGTGCCCTTTAAGGAGAAAGTAAAGCAAAGCATTAATTTAATAAATGAGGGGAAAGAAGCAGGTCTCTGAGTTACTGTCCCCTGGTGGTCACAGCAGCCTCCCAGCAGCTTCCTTGACAGGAATTCTGCTTGGCCATGGCCCTTGACAGCACGATGCAAAGGTATTAATTGGTGTTAGTAGTTCTGTGAAATGCCACCTTCCATTCTGCATGGGGAGCTCTGTGCATTGCAGTAGGCTAGCGCTACTAATACTGAACAGAAAAACTGAGAAGAGCAGTGGCAAAGCATAATCACTTTAGCCTCCTCCCAGGAATGTGGCTCAGCAACTAGCTTTTTCCCTCCTACACAGCATTTGCATCACCAGAAACTCCACTTTGCTTGCATATACCCGGCCTCTTTCTGTGGGCAGCCTGCCAGCAGGACCATGAAATAATTGGCTCCCAAACCATAATCTAAGACACAACAATATATGTTGTATTTTTGATGAACAGTCTGATAAAAGATGTCTCAGAAGAATGTCAAGTGCTGCCAGGGACCAACTGATCCAAAGCTTGAGTGTGATTAGTCTAGCTCATAAATTCCTGTGTTCCTCCATACAAAATCCTTTTGGAATAATGTGTAGGATCTGGATATGTTTGCAGACCTTCTCAGGTCTTACACACTGATCTTCACCCTGTGATGTGGCAGGTGAATTATGCACTGAGTGCTGGAATGGTTGTGGTTATTTTCGCTGGATTCAACAAGAAAGCATACACTTCTCCAACAAATCTCCCTGTGCTTGTTGCCTTGCTGCTTCTGTATGGGTGAGTGTTCAAGGTTATTCCTGCATGTGGGGCCCTATATTTCACATGGAAATTATTTCATGTTATTGATCTTGGTACTTAGTGAAATCCAGCTTTAAAGAATAAAACCGAGTGGGTACAATACAGGCTAGAACTGGATTCTGTCCCTGCTCCAGGATATTTACACACTCTGGCCACATGCTGTAAAGGAGATTTTTTTTCTTTTTTTTTTTTTTTTTTTTTTTTGTCACCACCTTACATTTTTAAGCATTAAATGTGATCCTTACAGGCAAATATATTTGTTCGCTTTGCTGCTTTCTGATACGTACATTGTGTAGGAATTTAGTGGTTGTTCATTTGCCACATTGACAGCCAATACTGAAATATCTTTCAGCTTTTAACCCAAGGGCAAAGAGCGCTGAGTCTTCGACACTTTTTTTAACTTCAGATGAGCATTTGTGTTCACAAAATAGCATTTTATAAGGCTGACTGAAAGTCACTTTAGTTAGTGATCATATATTTTTATCTATAAAATCATATTCCCGATAGCCCTGCAGCTGATGTAGTCTAGGCAAAATGATTGACCAGATCTATTTCTAGAGTTAGAGCAAAATGAAGCTTTTCACATCCTTCTGTGTATATCACAAATTAAGCCTAAGAGGGAACAGTTCTTTTCTGGGCAGACTACCTTTAATTTTCTGAAGGGTTTGTGTTCTTTGAATGAAAATCCTGAGAAAATGCAAAGCATGATCATCATTTAATCTCAATCTCATTTACCCAATGTTAAAAAATGCTATCAGAATGTTCATTTGTTTTAATTTTTTATTATATATTTTTAAAGTGCAATAGTGGTATCTTTAAGTTGTCTATGGCTCTGTATAGTTTTTAAAATACGGTGATTCATGGCTGTGTAGATGGACATTTAAAATGTCTTTGCATATTTTAAAGTATCTACCAACATGACATTTTCAGAAAAAATATAATCACGTGGCAGTCAATTCAATAATAATTTCATAATTTGCTACTTAAAATAAAAAACAGAAAGAAAGGTAAATTCATAGAATCTTACATTAGCCTTTGCGTCCAGCTGCAGTCACAATGGGAAACTTAGGATGATTCTTTCTGACCATGTGTGTATCGTCCTGTTAAGCAATTCAGGTTGTTGTTACTGAATTCTTCCTAGTCAGATTGATTGTTGCTAAGCTTTGTAAATTTATTCCAGAGGGATACTCCTCTTGTGCTGCTGAATGTGCATTTGCTATGTCCCAGAAATCATGGCACAGGAAGCTCCAAATTAGGAGTAAAAAAAAAAACAATGGTAGAGGAGTTAGAAAAGAATATCAAAATTTACAGAGTTCCCGATTTCTTTGGACAGTTCCAAAGTCTGAGGAGTATCTAGCAAAGCAGTACATTGTATTTGCTTTATCTAACATTTCTTTCTCTCTCCCTTCTAGTGTACCTGGGGTGATAATAACCTTGCTAGCATTAAGTTTTCTCAATTTTAGCAGTTTCTATTGCCCTGCATTTTAACAGCAAAAAAGACTAAGCAGAAAAAGCTTTTTATCTAGTAACCAAGGAAATAATACTGTAGTGGCATCTCTGGTTGGTTACACCATTTCATTACATTTGGGATGAGAAGAAAGCTCAACTTTGTGTTTTCATTAGGGCAACTGAGATGAGAATACTGAGAAGCTGTTATCATAGTTTTCCTATCTTTTGCATGCAGATGGGCAGTAATTCCCATGATGTACCCTGCTTCTTCCTTCTTCAGTGTCCCTAGCACTGCTTATGTTGCGTTGTCTTGTGTTAACCTCTTTGTGGGGCTCAACAGCAGTGCCATTACATTTATCCTGGAGTTATTTGAAAATAACCCGGTAAGTAATGTTTGTGTTGATACCTGGTTTTAAAGAGCTGTGCAAAGGGTGTCCAAGAATAACCGTCTCTAACAGTAACTGTCTTTCGCTATCTTGCTGTTTTTTCTGGTAGTAAATGAGTGGGGAACTTGCTGAGTAACTGCAGGTACAGGTGGACAGAATAACCCAGAGAAGCAGCTCAAGGCAATTGATATCTTGGGCTACACACACAAGGAATGACACTGAGTGTTTTTCATGCCTATGAGCAAACTTCTGTACACTTTCACCATTGGGGAGGAGGGAACATGGCACTTAGTGCTTGCTTCTGCAGCTTGGGTTGTACAGGAAGATGTAAATGGTAGAAAATCATGGGAGGCACCACTAAGTAAGGAAAGACACTTACCCCTGCTGGTTATTGCATTAGAGATGTTCTGCTTACAGTAGCATTTTGAGAATTGCCCAAAAATGGTTTAGCACTACCAGGAAGGTGACAGAAAGTACAACAATTAGACAGAACACAGCAAGTGCCAAAATTAGTTCTTAGAAAGGCTAAGACATAAGTTTATAAAACACCGTTGGCTTGTATGCACTACTACTACCACCTCTGGTTGCTGATACTCTGGGCACTGAGATTGAGACCCTTTCTACATCTGACAGCAATCCAAGTAGCTATCATTACTGATAGTGCGCTTTCAAACACCATATGCTGATCAAGCATTGTTGTTTGCCAGGAAGAAGAAACAGACCTTGATTAAGTTCATGGTTTCAAGGGCCAGCTTTTTACAATACTTTCTGTCCCTGGTGTTCCTTCATTCTCAGCCATGCTTCTTGATAGCACACGGTTCAATCTAGTGCCATTCAGTCTGTGGGACAGCAGGACAGTATTGTTACCTTTGAGAATACGTTTTATACACTGTGTCTCTAGAGGGAAAATTGCCCTTCTCTGGATGCAGTGTTGGCGCAGCCAGGCTGCTACTGGCACTTACGCTGTTTTAGGTATCTCCACATTGCACCAAAGTCTACCGTGTAGTTATGCCCAGACACTGGTACTTTTCAATATTGTGGCAGTCCTGATTATGGAAATATTCCAGCTATAAATAAATATGTTACGTCAGAAAAATACCATTCATTCTTGTTGCTTACAGTTGCTGTTTATAATAGCTGACACCAGAATTACATGTTACCTCTGCTACATAGAGAAATACTTCATTACAAAGACTAATTTCTCTCCCCATTGACAGTTTTTCACAAGCACCTTGTCTGGTACAGAGTATGCCAGCATTCTGCTGTGCTGCGTTTTAGATTGCAGATGCTTTGGATGTAACTTGGTAAATACTCTGTTTTCTCTGTTGTAAGAACACAGAACATCCAGTTTCTTTGATGTGACAAAGAACTTTTCACACATGTTGCTATGTTTTCTTAAAGAAGTCTGGTTTCAACTGCTTATTATGTTGTTTCTGTTTCTTACAGTCTTTGCTGAAGTTTAATAAAACATTGAAAAATGTGCTGATTGTCTTCCCACATTTTTGCCTGGGCCGTGGACTCATTGACTTGGCAATGAACCAAGCTGTGACTGAAGTATATGCCAGGTTTGGTGAGTAAAGCCAATAAGCAACAAGTCATATCAGTGTCACATGTCCTGACCTTGGATGAGATGGTTGGAAGTGTTATCTTGGAAAATTAGTGGCTGTTTCTGAAATTCTCCCCTTTCGCATCATCAGGTGGATGAGGAGTATGAAAGTTCAACCTCTTTGAAGGAATCTCAGCTTCCGATACAGCTGCCAGAACTATATGGCCCAACCAGCAGTCTGTATTGGAAATGAACCCATTTGTTCAGTGCCATACCCTGGTGTCTTTTTATCATTTGTTCTGAAGTCCTTAGATCATTACAGGAGCATATATTATTTAATTTCATTTTAATACTTCAGCAACCCTCATGTTAATGCTTAAAGTGGCTGGTGTTCTTCAAATGCATCCTCTTGGGATATGGCTGGTTTTGATATCAGACAACTTAATAAAATAACAGTCACATAGCAGAACTCATCTGTTTTTATTCAGAAAATGTATGTCTTTCACACAATCCATGCATATTTCATGGTATGATATCCAAACTAGTGATATTCAGAGAGCTTATATTCATTTTTACTCCCATGCAGCAGCTGAAGTTGGAGTGTGTTTTCTTAAGAACCTTTGTAAGACACTGGAAAATGAAGACATTGCCTGATCATGATCAAATAAAGTAGAGATTTTAATCCTGAACCATTATGATTATGCCTTTTGTTCTGAGGAGCAGTGGTTTTTTTCAGCAGTATTTCACCTTGCTTTCTGGTGCTCTTTCTCCAAAGGTGAAGAGCACGTTTCCAATCCTTTTCAGTGGGACTTTGTTGGAAAGAACCTGGTCGCCATGGCTGTTCAAGGGGTTGCATTCTTCATTCTGAATCTCCTTACACAACACCGTTTGTTCTCGACAAGATGGTATGTCTGAAAGCTTGTATTAATGTTCTTTTATTAGCAGGGTGAGTGTACTTGTTCTTCTCTATGTCCCTCTTTTTTCTTTTTTCTTTTTTCTTTCTTTTTCTCTGAATTTGTCAGCTTTTTTTTTCTGTTTACTTACTTGATTTCATCTTAATTTATTGACATCCTGGTTCAAGAAAGCATTTACAAATGTGCATTATCTTAACAGGATTTAAGAAGATATCATTAAAGAATTGAGTTTTCTTGAATTAAGACTTTAGTGTAAATTTTTTTAGATTAAGACACTGTAATAGTGAGATTATAAAATTACTTGGAAAGTTTGTAGTGTCATAAGTACTGTCATGAGGTACTAGCCTGACATCCCAAGACAGGAATTCTAGTCCATGGCACAGGACAGTTGCAGCCTGGACACTATGCAAGCTTCCCCTCTCTGCTTTACAAAGGTGCCTCAATCTCAATGAAAGCAACTACCTTCCAGGTGTGAGTGAGTCATTCACTTCTGTTCGAGATTGCCAACAAGGGTACTAATCGGTACAATTATAAAAAATATTGTCTTACAGAGAGGTCTACTCAAAAGATCTGTAGAAGGACTATCACGATCTACTGAAGAGCAGCCAAATAGTGAAAGCTGTGGCTGAGGGGCAGGTTATGTCGTATCAGTGACTGACAGGGCATGCTCTTTTGAGGAAGCCATTTCCTCCCTTTTTAGTATTTAGAGATTAATTTTCAAAGGTCAGGGATTTTCCCAACAGCAGGAATGCTCCAACCAGTGTCACATTGTGAAGTTTCAATCCCACTGCTTCCTCCAGTCACATTTTTGGCAATTGATTAGCCATTGTTTCACACGGTTATTCTAACTGCACCCAGGGCAACTCATTGTTTCTGCAATCAATCCCTTGGTTTTTTCCAGGTTTTCTGAGACAGCCATGTCACCTATTATTGGTGAAGATGAGGACGTTGCAGAAGAAAGAAAAAGAATTGTGAATGGAGGGAGCAAAACAGATATCTTAGAATTACAAGAACTGACCAAGGTAGTATTTTGAGAAGAATGAAACAAATGAGTCCACTGTAAATTTATTCTTTCAGAATGTATTTCAGCTGTGGATTCAGATGGTATTGTTTTCAAAATCAACCTTGTGCCTTAGAAAATAACAAACAAAAGCCCTAGAAGTCAAGGCTATTTCCTTTGATTAGAAATTGAACCACAGGGAAGTCCAGCAAGGACAGTGCAACCCTCCTTGCTTGCTTAAGGTTTTTTTTTTTGTTTTTTTTTTACTTCACATTGTCTGATTTACTGTTACCCGTTGAGTATCCATTTCTACTACCAGTCTTTTCTACTACAATGCTGGTTTTTCCATAGGTGAGTTTCAATCTCAAGTTAACCATTTGGTTGCTTTCACACTGAGGGCTATAGTTATTGCTAATTTATCTTCTTTCCAGACACTGAAGGCATCTAAGTTATGCTATGAGAATGCATGCAGGCTTGAGCTACAGAAATACAAAGATTATACACATTGCTGGGATCTCATGAATAGAGAACCGGAGTATCATTCTTCAGACTGTCTTGCTGTATTGTTCAACTTTAGTTTGATATGTCAGAGAGACTTTTTCCCAGCAAAGAATCAGGTCTGTCTCCTAGTGCTAAAGATATGAAGTAAAAGGCTGCATGCAGAAAAATTTGGTATTTTCAGGGGTCATTACAAATTTATTTAATGTAAATAAATGTCTGACTTTGTAGAATGCTTACTTTTTGTTTTTAATTTTTTTATTTACTCCTGTCTTGGTTCTAAAGTTGCCTCATCCCAATAGCATTAAACTAAAAAAATTCAGATGATTTTCTTTGCTGTAGATGTCTTGAAATAAGATTTTTCTTTTCTCTTTTCTCTTTCCTCTTTTTCCTCTTTCCTCTTTTTCCTCTTTCCTCTTTTTCCTCTTTCCTCTTCTGTCAATTTAGATTTATGCAGGTAGGCACAAGCCTGCAGTGGATAGACTCTGTGTTGGGATCCGTCCTGGAGAGGTAGGTTGTTCAAGAACACTAGATTACATTCCATAGATCAGTTCAGATTTCATGCCTCTGCTGATTTGCA
Organism: Pandion haliaetus; assembly: GCA_013401275.1. Classification (NCBI taxonomy): domain Eukaryota; kingdom Metazoa; phylum Chordata; class Aves; order Accipitriformes; family Pandionidae; genus Pandion; species Pandion haliaetus. The sequence continues at coordinate 9,098 of VYZV01017449.1, read as the reverse complement.
AGTTGGAAATACTAAAGAATGTGATAAATTTTGTAATTTAGTGCTTTGGTCTTTTGGGAGTGAATGGCGCTGGCAAAACAACAACATTCAAAATGCTGACTGGAGATACTGATGTGACATCTGGAGATGCTGTAGTGGCTGGCAATAGGTAAGAACCTTGAAAAAAACACCTGTGACAGTCCATTTACCAGGGTAGAACTGCGCAGATCATAGTCTCAATGGCCTAGCAGCTCTTTTCCAGTTTTATGGCACTGAGAGAGACCACAGCTAACACACACTGGCACTTCATACATTTAACACTCTGTTGTAAAATCTGTGGGTAAGTTAAAGTAATGCTAACACTGGGATGAGGTGATCAGATCTAATGGCAAGAGCTCACAAACATAAGATAACCAGTCCAACAGGGTACTTTGGTCTGAGCTTTGGGACTTTTCTCTGGCTGTTTCTAGCATCTTTGTTTACGCAGTGCTGGCATAATGCCATTAAGTTAATACAGCGTGATCTGGTATTCACTTATGTTAGTTTAGTTCCAGGTTGTGTGTCTTGGTTTGTTAGGTGTAGTTGGGATTTGATTCTTTGTCCATTGATATGATTTGAACAATAGCTATATTGTTGCCAGGACATGGTCTGGGGCAACCTGCTCTAAGTGACCCTGCTTGAGCAGGGTGGGTGGACAAGATGCCCTCCAGAGGCCCCTTCCAACCTGAACCATTCAGTGATTCTGTACTTCTCCTCCTCCTCCTCCTACCACCACCACCACCACCAAAGCGTTAGCCTTGTGTCTTCCCTGTCTGTTCCCAGTGACCACACTCTGAAATGAAATTGACTGATTTTTTTTCTTCTAGAAATAAACACTATTTGCAAAAAATAAGATCTGAGTGGCAGTTTGAAGAACTTCTCTTTAAGTTAGCCTATACTTAAATGGGAAAATGGGTGAGGGGAAATGGTCTTACACTCTTACCCAGGACTGAGCTGACTTAGTTGAGAATATATTCCTTTCTATTCTGTACAGACAGATATTTTAGTAGGATGTTTTATCAGGAAGAATTCATTCTCCTCTTAGAGGAGTTGTTGCCCCAGAAAAGAAAAAACTTATTCAAACTGCTCATCTCTGTCTTAAAGCTAATATTATAGAACTAAGATTCTTTTCTTTGTTTCTCCAGTATATTGACCCACATTTCTAATGTCCATCAAAACATGGGATACTGCCCTCAGTTTGATGCCATTGATGACCTGCTCACAGGACGAGAACATCTATACTTATATGCACGCCTGCGGGGAGTTCCAGCAGAGGAAATCAAGAGGGTAAAACATTCTTGCTTTTGACTTACACGTAGTTACAGTGAATATTTGTGATGATTAACTGTGCTCGTAACATGCGAAGGGCCAGAATTTCCAAAGTGGGCTTGCCATTCTGTGTGTTGAAGTCCTGCGAGTGGTTCCTGTCATTTGGACAGTTAAGTACAAGACTGCACTATCCAATGCAGGTTCTTAGGCATTAATGGTACTTGCAAAAATGTGGTGTCAACTGTGGAAGGCTAAAGATGCAATTGCTATGACTTAGAAGTGCACTGGTTCCTGTTTTGTTCTTGTCTTTAAAGTTGTTTATGTATAAGAAAGAAAACACGAGGAAGATCCCAGAAGAAAATAACTTAAATTCTTGCACAGATAGGAAGTCTACAGCTGAGGCTGGTTTATGGCTTTCACTCAAGTAGTTAGAATTCCCCTCATCATAAATTTTTTGGCCTCCCTTGCTCCAGTTCTAAAATCAATATGCTAAAACTCAGGGTATTGCCATGTCTCTGCCAGCTGTGTGAAAAAGATGGTCTTTCTCATAGGTTGCTGAATGGGGCATCCAGAAGCTGGGGCTTCCTATGTATGCAGACCACCTGGCTGGTACCTACAGTGGTGGCAACAAGCGCAAGCTCTCCACTGCCATTGCGCTGATAGGCTGCCCACCACTCGTCTTGCTAGTAAGTGTTGTGGTAACATAGCTCTGTGATAGTTCAATGTAACATCTTATAAAACTACATGCTAAAGAGGTACAAGGATGTTTATGACAGTCCTTGCAAGCTCCTTTCTGCCCTCAACTTGCATCGACTTCAATGTAATTTTGAGTTCTTTAATTTCAGGGATAGACTGGGACGCATAACTATGTTTCCAATGGGCCCCAAGTGATTATGAAAGAAAGATCTCCAACAAAGAATGGTTTGAGATAAAATCTATAATCCAGACAATACTGAATTTAAATCCATGTTTGCTTTCAGTCTGCCTTTTCTTTTCAAGAGTATAACTACTCACGTCAAAGATGATCTTACGACACATACCTCGCTGCTTTATCCAGCAGAACAGAGGAGGATAGCTACCCTTTTGCAGCCTTTAATATATTTGGAATGAATTATACAAATTTAGACTAAACTATACAAATGCTGAAATGTAGTTCTCATCAAATAGCATAAATTATCAGATAATTGCATATCTGAAGGGAAATTCTAAATGCAATTACTACAAAAATTCTGTATTTAGATTATACTGTACCACCTTAATTTGTAGGCTAAAAAGAAATATTTTAACAGCATGGTTCCTTGTGCCATTTAATATGCCTTTACATGTATTCTGCCTGTACATATTGGACAGCCAGATAAAATGTTTTCTCATAATTTCTTAAGACAAAATGTTGAATGAAATATTTTTTTCCCAAGATATTTTAAAATTTTTTGTTACTAACTGGGTTAACTGATTTATGCAGGAGCAGAATGTTAGCTGGTGTAAATCAGGGTGACTTCACTTGCTTCTTGGGTTGAGAAATGTGTCCTATATGTTTATGTAAGTAAGAAGGTTACTGGGAGAGAGCTCACTCTCCCCTTACAAGAGTTGTTGCCCCAGAAAAGGAAGATTTTATCTGAAGTGTCCATCTCTGTCTCACAGGTACTATTACAGATAAAAGATTCTTTTCTTTGTTTCTCCAGTATATTGACCTACACCCCTAATGCTCATCAAAACATGGGAGCCAAACTTGACACAATTTGATGTAACTGCTACTGCATAAGCGTCTTTCTATTTCTATTTTGGTTCCTAAATGTTTTTATAATGAGACATCACAGATGCTTACCTTTTTGATATCTAAGACCCTAGACTGGGAACTGCCTTTGTTGTAATGGTCACTGCATTCCCTTCCTGTAGCTGTGCCCAACACAGACAGTATTATATTCTTACCTGCAGTTTCTTGTGCTTACTTCCTTACTGCTTTGTGCCAAGAAGTACATTATTAGCCATTATTACTCATGCTTCTTAGGGTGTATGTGCTTTCTCAAGGCACAAATTTTGGTAGGGAAGCAGCTACATGCTAAGGCCCAAACACACAATGACTTGATTCTAAATAGCTTTTCTTTTTCTTATCTGCTTCTCTGACTCTGATGGTCCTAACATTTCCCTTACAGGATGAACCAACTACTGGAATGGACCCTCAGTCCCGGCGCCTCCTGTGGGACTCTATTGTCAGCGTGCTCAGAGATGGGCGAGCTGTGGTTCTAACCTCACACAGGTAAAAAGAGCTAGAATTCAGAATCCCAGAGTAGCTGAAGTTCATCTGCTGGCTTTTATCTCAAATATCTGTTCCCTGTTTTGAAAGCATGGAAGAATGTGAAGCCCTCTGTACTCGTTTAGCCATCATGGTAAAAGGTACCTTCAAATGTCTGGGCACAATTCAGCAGCTAAAATACAAGTAAGTAGAATATTTTAATGGTATTTTTTTAATGGGAAAACTTAGTGTGTGTGATGTACTGTTCTTAATATAGCAATCCAATCTGAAGAGCTGTTGTTTAAACAGACACATTTCTGGGTGCAACTCTGTGGTATCCTAGACAATTTGAGCAGATCTCATTTCAGTTCTGTTATGCTACACACCACGTCTGCGGGGCAAATAGAGGGCTTCCAACAAAGCTAGAGCTTATGCATTATCTTTCAGATACTGTTAATGTTTTCATAGCTGCAGAAAATTAATTTCCTTCCTGAATAATGAAACCATCTCTTCATCCAATTCCCAAATCCACATGTGCTCCCCAGGTTTGGAGATGGCTACATTGTCACTCTGAAAATCAAAGCTCCAAAATCTGGGCTACCTCCAGATCCTACTCCTGCTGAGCATTTCATACGCATGAACTTCCCAGGGAGTTTACAGAGAGAGAAACATTACAACATGCTGCAGTATCAGATTTGCTCCTCCTCTCTGGCTAAGATTTTTCGGTTAATTATCTCCAATAAGGAAAACTTGCACATTGAAGAATATTCTGTGTCTCAAACAACTTTAGATCAGGTAAGTAAAAAATAAAGCACCCATGAGAAAGACTGTCTGGCAAGAATTAGGCAATGCTATCCAAACAACTGAAGGACCAAACTGTTCAGAGTAGAAAATTATCGTGCACCTCTTCCTCAGGCAAAATTTCCAGCCCCCCTCATCAAGGAGGGTGGACCAGATATGAAGTCTGTAACTAATTCCCTGTGTAAATAGGTGCCATCTGAAAGCTGGTAAGGCAGCCTTTCCCAGATGACAAAACTCACACAACCCATTCCTTCAGGGGCAACAGTCTGAGCAAGGTCAGCTATTCAGGATGAGGCTTGCTGAGCTGGGAAATAATATTTTATTTTAAATAAGAGATTTGGACTGTGTTGTGTCAGCGATACTGTGGTATCTAGTTAAACGTTTATATGCAGCTGCCATGCACTTTTATACAGGAGCAATTAGCCACACAAAACCTGGGAAGTCCACTGGGACTGTTTGGCAACACCCACTTGCTAGAGGGTATTAGCCCATCTGCCTGCTTTCCTAAGTAGCTGAGGGTCCACATATACAAATTCCCTTTGATGGGAATGCTACAGAGATATTCCCGGCTGCCTTACAGCTTCCTACTAGAACATTCTGTCTCCTCTTTCCCATCACAACCAAACTGACGTTGTGCAAGCCACGCAAACCTTGCTGAAACCATCTCTTGCTTACAAAAAAGTAGAATACTAGTTGCAAGTAAGTGCATCCAAAGGAAGGAAGTTGCAATGAAGTTTATCAAAATAAAGAAGGAATTGATGATCCCTGCTGCTACACAGTGTCTCAGTTCAGTTCATGCCTACGGATTCCCCTTTCTGCCTCTTCCCTGCAGAAAGGCCAAGAGGATGCAAATGTACAGAGATATTCCACTAATTCATCTCAGTTGATGAGATGGTGACATTTTCTGCTTTCCTCACGCAGGTTTTTGTGAACTTTGCTAAACAGCAGATGGAGGATGAGGAAATTCCTTTGCATCCCCGTGCAGCTGGAGCCAGCCGAGAAGCAAAGGTGTCCCCTGCTTTACATCAGCAGGCAGTTGCATAGACTATTCCTACAGTCGCTAGCGGCTAAAGTGTGCACAGTGCAAAGATGTGTCATACCAGAGCAGTACAAGGGTAAAACAAAGGTTCCCACGCTCAGTATTATACTCATTTTTTTGCACCTTTCTGAGCACTGTGCTCACAACAGCAGCAGCCCTAGCAACAGCCAACTTCTACTGCTCTACCAAGAACACTACATGCTGGAAGTGTCAAAGGAAAGGCAGGTCCTTGCTATAGAACAAAATCTTCCTCTAACATAAAGTTAATTATAAGATACAAGAAGAGAAGTCTCATTCTTCCTTGTTGACATGTAAAGACCATAAAGACAGTTTCTCCATCTGGTCCTTTCAGGCTGGTAGGTTTTTCTTGTTTAACTCTTAAGTCAGCTGCTGCCAGTCAGCAGACAGGTCCCGAGGCAGAGAGCATTGCCCAGCTTAGAAGTGGATTCCTGCCATCCTGAGTGCACAGGACTACCAAGGTGAGAACATCAGTGCTGGCTGATGTGGCTAGTGCTGGGAGACTGCTTCACTGTCTCACTAGGCTGCCAGTTGTCTCAGCAAGAATGGAAAGAATTAATTCAGATCTCAGACCCAGACAAGAAATTTGCTTTAAAAAAAAACAACAAACAACCCTTAATGAAAACAATCTCATATTCATCTTCAGGTTTCTCAAATAGAAGCACAATGTCAAAATGGAGATTAAAAGAAAAGAGAGTATGTCCGAATCTGCCAGAAGTTTTGTTTTCTCATGGAGGCCTGGAAAGATAGCTTTGTTATGAAAAAAGTTCAAATTTTTCTTCTTTCTTTTGACTGGACCTTAAGTGGGTGTAGTGTGAATAGGGTATGTGCTTTCTCTGTGCTTAAAAGGAAAATTTCAACCTGCTTGTACTCCACACTGCACTCAGTGGGAAATCATTTGACATTTAGCTTTTTTTTTCTGGTTCACAGTTAAACTAGTGGAAAATAACAATACTGAAAACAAATTCATAATCATGTATTGCTTCAGTTATCTACCAGATCTAACCACTTCTAAGAAATCTTCTCTAAGATATGTCATACAGAAATAAAATCTGGGTCATGTATTTTTGCTTTGTTAGGTTTTTTCTTCAATTGATGTAGTGGGGTTTTTTTATATATATAAGGACACTCTTGCTTTTTACTGTACAAAATATTCTGAAACTCCAGCAACCAGCTGTAGTCTTCCTGTTTTGCCATAATTATTTCAACTGATTTCAAAATATAGTCTGGAATTTATTGCATATTTCACCCTTACAAATAGTTGCATAAATCTTTCTATACATCCATTATAGATAAATAAATTAATCATGAAACAAAACAGTATCTATGCATTCTTTTCATATTCTAAAATAGCTTCTTTAAAATGTCATTCAGATAGATTGCAATAGTCTTTTTTTACTAGATTTGCACAAAACCCAACTAAGTCCCACTGAACATCTTGTGAAAAAGGAAACACAGGAAGTCCAAAATGTAGCTGATTTTTCTCCCTGGCTCTGAAAATAGAAAGGGAGCTAGCATTCTGAGGACTAGCAGCCACTTCATATATTTACAAAGTGTATTAAAAATTATTCAGAGAATGCTGACATAAAATGCTAGGTAAAAGGTCCTTTAGTATCATAAGGACTTGTTATATGAAAACAGGCCAAAAATCATAGATATAGCATAGATCAGATCTTCTGAACCTTATTTACTAGTATGCAATTTACTAATGCAGAAGACTAAAACCAACCAACCAAACTCCAACAATGCAGGATGTTACATCCACAAGTACTTCTTACTTCAGGCTCTCTTGGCAAATTAGGGGTTCGACCCAAATCAGATATTTGAGATATTGCCTGTTTCTTTATTCCAGGAACGATTTGTATTCTTTGGTAATGTTATTAGTTACAAAGCACCTGCCTCCAGGCAGCACACTCTCTTCTTCAAGTCAAAGGCGGCAGATCATGCAAGTGTCTTCAGGACAGCTGGCCATGCTGGCTGAGCTGAGCTCTCTAGTAGTTAGCTGGTATGTCCTCGTTCCAATGTACTTATGTCTTGCAGAATGCCACTGCTAAATTTGGAGCTGCCTTTCAGCAGACTTCTCAGTATCTCTGATCCATCAATCTAAATAGACTAGTACAGGAAAATCTAAGTCAATCAGGTTACAGTGAACTGTAGGGGCTTTTGACTACCAGCTGTGCAATGAAGCCTTGTTTTTTGAAGGTGCTTCTGGGTTGAGAATCCTTGAATGTAAGGAAGTGTAGCTTTCGAGTGCATACCATTTTCCTCAGCAGTGGAGATTCAACATGTGCCCAAATCGTTTAAATTAATTCACTTATTTGGCAGGAGGTTTACGAGCTTTTTCTTCTTGAAGTTCCGTGCAATATTCAAATTAAACCTTTTTTCTTACAACAAAAATGGAATAATTGGCATTCGAAGACTTGGATAATCCTTGAATTCTCGTAGATAGGTGCAGTGTTTATCCTTTGCCCAGATTGTCATCTGAATGAAGCAAAGCAAAGTGAACAGCCCCACTGGAAGGAAGGGAGAAAAAGATACGCTTCATTACCAGATTAAGAACACACTCTTGTTGCTGCCATCACTTCAGGGTGAAGTACCAAAACATCACTCACCTGGAACACACTGAGTCATGATAGTGAAACTGATCCAGGTCCCCACCTGTTTTGGCCAAGGAAATTTAAAATATTTCTGGTGACAGCATTTGCATTTATGTCTCTATTGATCAAAAACAACCTTGTCCTAGTATAGGTAAATAAAAAAGCCAAGGTCAGCCAGATCAATTTCTAGTGTTAATAACCTTTAGCCAAAAAGGTGAACAGTGCCTTATCACAAACAAAACCTTCGTGTTTGCCTCCGCAGCTATTATCACGACAAAATTTTAAGTATTACAGCATAATGTCCTTTCTGCTTCTCTGCCTAATTTGCATTTGTCACACCTCCATTAATGCTAGGAATTAACTTTCTGTAGTCTGAGGCCAAATGCTGTTTTCATTAACAACTGTTAATCTCCACTGAAGTTAAAACGTGATGCTGTCTTTCTGTTCAAGAGTGGATTTTACACGGAGTTGCAATGGTTTTAACTGCTTTTGAACTGAGTCAGGAGTTTGGCTCCTGATTAAGGAATATGAAGCGATAAACTGATTCAAGCTTCTAAAGCAGTCACCACCAACACAAGTGACTGTATAACTTAAGAAAATGGGGAAGATGACCTGGGCCTATTTTCTATCTTCTCTACTGCAGTATCTTCTATTAGTCTATTTCCCTGTTTTCTCTACAACAGTATCTTCTCTTCATTTGGCCACAATCTTCCTGTGATATTCCTGGGCTCTCTTATATTATAAATCTACCAGATGCCCCCATGCCCTCATTGCAACACACATTCAGTGGCAATCTCCCTGTTCCTGACTGCAAAATTTGCACTGCTTTTAAGTGTATCTGTCTTGTCTAGCAGCCGCACTGAAGCGTAGGCCCAGGATCTAAGCTGTCTAAGGTTAGCCCTGTCAAGTGCTGCCTCAAGGGAGGAGAGGAAGAACAGACAAGTTCCTGTCTGCAATCTGATTTCATGGGGCCTAGGGGAGGAGGGGAAATGTATTGAGCTGAACTGTTTCAGAGGTTTCTTCTATGTTTAACATTCCAAAAGAAATGAAACTATATTCAACAAAACTAAAATGTTAACATCTTGTTTGAAAATACATACCTCATATGTATAGTTAGGGCAAG
>VYZV01017444.1:14084-43967 GCA_013401275.1 Pandion haliaetus | reverse complement strand
GCAGCTGTGCTTGGCCTGCATGCTACACATGTAATGTGCATCCATAATGAATATTTTATTTGAGAACAAAAATTATATAAACGGTGCAAAATTTTGATGTAAATAAGTACAGAGAAGTTATGTTGGCTTGATGGGCAAAGGAGCCTTTCTTTTATGTACTGTGACAAGTTCAGGGGTGTGGGTGAGAAAGCTATTTCTGTAGACTGTGTTTTGGAGTCCCCAGTCCATACAAGGGTTGGAAGGGTCTGAGCCATGAAATAGTTTGCCAGCATCCCATCACTTGTATACTTCTGTTGCTAAACTGCTTTTGAGCAGCTATAGCACAAACGTAGAATGAACTTCTGGGCTCAGACAGGCTGGTCACACCAAGCATTAGCAGTGCATCAAGAGATCAAGCTATCCAGCACAACATGTATTGTTAATCAGTGTCATCCCTTCTCAGGTCCAGAGTCTCTCCATTCAGGACTATACTCTCCTATCCTAATTCTCTCGCTTGGCTTTAGTTTCAGCAATACTCCTGAAATATGGTATTTCAGCTTTATGTGGTGTCTCGAGACATATGCATCTTCTGCCTCCTTGGAGGAGCTACCCAGCTCATTCACTACCTACTCCCTGTTCTTTTCCTTCCAGGTCCACAATTTAACAAGATGAATGGCAAATATCTCTACTAGGCATTTTTTACATTTACTCAAGACTGAGTAATACTGACCTAGCTCAGTTTTCCTCAGAAGCATTAAAGGCTTTCTAGAGTCCATTACAGGCCCTTAAGAAACCTGAGGAAAGATATCTGAGGGAACTGCACTTGTGAATAAAATCTAATTCATAAATCTGCAATGCAATTGAACAATTACACATCTCACTCACTGAATAACTTTTAACAAAGTAAATGTTAACAATGTTAAATTTATTTTTAAAACACTCAACTTTGTTGAGTAATACTGCTTTCCTTTTCCTGTTAAGGGCTGCATATCTTTCACCCTCAAAGCCTGTCATATGAATAATGGGATCACAGCATTGGAGATAATATACATAAAATTTTAAACCAAAAATAATTTTTCTATGAAAATAACATTTTTAGCTTGCACAAAGTTCTCTACTTTATTAATCTGCTTGTATCTGTATATTCTAACAAAAAAGCTTTCATACTACAATGCATGCAGATTTGTGTAATTTCAGGTTTATTTACAAGAAATCAGAAATATACTGAATCATACTAACTAAAGAATCATACTAACTTAAACTGAAAGAAAGCCTTCATTTAAGCATGTAATAAAATAATGACCTCTATTACAGATCATAAATAACAATCAAATCTCTACACAATAATGATCAAACCAGATAATAAGTCTGATTATATTCAAAATCCTGTGCTTCTACTGTGTTTTATTTCTAGAGTGTGAAATAGAAATTGACTTAAGAGAAAATGCTGGGCCAACAACTGAGGGGAGTCTAAGTAAATTGAAGAATACCAATTAAGCCTGGAGGAAGTCTAAATTGGGGTAGCTTACCTCTTCTTCCAGACCCCTCACTGTGCGCATCATACCAATTTAGACCCCCTTGAGACTCACATAGACGTATGCACTGAGACTTAGTTACTTAGGCAAACTACTTAGCAATGTGTGACTTCCATATTGCCTCTGAATATGATGCACAGATTTTAAGTCCAAATTGGTATAGGTCATATTCCAAGAGGTCAGAAGAGAGAAATAAAGAAAAGCAACTATCTGGAAACAGAAAGAAACTGCAAGCTAAAAAAAATAAAAAAGCCACCTCTCCAGTCATCTTTTTCTGGTTTGCCAGCATGTGAGGTATGCCAGTGTAGCAAATGGTGCAAGTAGGCCTGTGGAGCTTAACAGATTCCAATGTTTCAAAAGCTTGTTCCAACAGGGCCTCATAACCCAATGTCTCCCAAAGCCTGGGGACGGCCTAACAACTATCTTTGACCTGCAATCACATATCTGACAAATCTGCATGTTGGGATCTTGTTTTAGTTATGGTTTTGTTCTTCTTGCTTTTCTTTCTGACAGAAGCATGAAGTATTAACATGCTGACCCCTCTCAGCCTTCCATAAGGGAAATACAAGAGTAATTGCTCCAGATTTCTGCAATTTCCAATTCACAGCTGTGATTTCATAATTTATTTGTCAGTCTTTAAATTTTCAGGGCAACACCTCCTATCCCAACTGCAAGAATCTAGTCTCCCTCAAAATATTAAATTCTAGATACTAAAGATAAAGAGTATATCCTTATGACAAGGTGGAGACAGATGTAGGCCTCTCTCTGTGCTCCAAACTGGCTGAAACAAGCTAGCTCTGGGGCAGATGTAATTTAAAACTACAATAACCACTACTTAAGCATTGTATTAGGATACATGAAGACTCCTATTTCCAACCAGGATTCTTGATAAGGTCCAAACACCAGACACTTGCAATTAAGTCATTTCTCCCTTCTTTTCATTTAGGAAAACTAATAGACCCCTACCCAGATTCTCTTCCCACTGTCCCTCAGGAATCTTTCCTGTAACTATCATGCCACAAGTTATGCTGAAAGGGAGAAAACTCCCTTGTTCACCATGTGCTAGAATCCACTCTGCAAAGCTTGATTAGCAAGAGGAGGAACAGAGCAAGCCTGCCCACAGCTTAGCTGTCAGAGCTCTCACCTGTGAGATAGGAAAGTTGATTTTCAGTCCCTCTGTACAAGCATTAATAGGAGCAGAGACTGAATATACACTTCTGAGAGATATACTTCTATGCATAGGATTTGAGAGACCTACAATACCACCCTAAAATACTGTGTCTGGGGTACACAATTGGAATACTCACCCACTGACAGTATTATCAATGGCTTTTCCAATCTTTCCATTTCACTGTCTCCATTCTGTATAAAAAATCCTGGGCTTGTTTGTTCAGTAGCTGTACAGATCCTACAGTAATAACAACCATAAACATATCTTAGATATTGCACTGGTGATTCATGAGGATGTGAACAGGTTGTACTAAATTCCTAACCTGTTAGAGGAAAATTAAAAGCTTCTCATTTCGCTAACAAAATGTTGTGTTTGACCATTGGCTCCATCCCAGTACAATCTCAAAGAATAGCCTGAAGCCGTTCAAATAGCCCTCAAGAAGCCTGAATATCTGTTTTGATCCCCACATTTGAAAACTAGAAATCTAACTGAAAGCCATGTGCTGATAAATAGTGACATCAAAGTCAAGGCTTTAAGAATATGTTTCATCAGTAGAATGAGGTTTGTGTGGGCTAGGTACCTAATTCAAATCCATTACCTACAATTCATTATGCTACAGAAATGACTATGGTTTTCAGGTTACAATGAGCCAAGAAAGCATGTACAAAAAAGGGAGAACAGATAAGAACAGAAGGCAGAGACAGCACAGAAAGCCATCACAGGTTACCTAAAAAGAAGAAACTGTGAGAATATATTGACAGCATTTTTGAAAATGAAACAGGAGAGAATTTCCTTTATATATATCAAAGGCAACTGCTCCATCACCGATCCACTATCTAGGCAGAGGAGAACAAAACCTGATGATACTCAGAGAGGAAGATGGTCCAGCACAATTTCTACCCACTTACCATCAGCTTAAATAGCCTCTTACTTGCTGGAGATATGTATACACATCATATATCATAGCACATTTTAGAAATAACCAAGAAAGTCCTTTATCACTCCACATGCAGGCCAAACTAGTTCAAATTCAACAGTTTTCTCAGTAGGACCCTGGCCTACCAGGCGGGGGTCAGTAGCTGCCCATGTGGATGCTCTGGAGAGCCTCCCGGAGCACAGGTTTGGTTGCACCTTGCAACCTGAGGCAGCAGCTCCCGTTACACTCTGTAAGAAAGCAATCTGCTGTCCATAAAAGTGGTCACAGTAGTAGTCTTCAAAGTAAAAATGGTGCAGTGACATGCTATCACTCCACTATGAGCACTGTGGGCACGTTCACACCAGCAGCCACTATGCTAACACCTGACATTTAACACAGCCCCTTTCTGATTACAATGCCAGAAAAAATGTTAAGTGTGAGCTTGAAAACGTGACTTTTTGGGAAGGCTGAAAATAACATAAGCAGGTCTAGAACATCATAATAATGCTTTGGGAAGGCGTTATTAGTGCCTAGAAAGTGCTCTGGGCAATGAGAGGTTGTGTGGTAGGCACAATGAATCCACAGATATTCAGGGAATCAGTTGCTGGTGGGGAGAGCTGCAGTGAGCTAATTCTCTGAAAAGAGCTGACAGATAACTATGAGGGAACCATAATTGCACATTGCTCCTATCCAATAGAGCATTTTAGCACTAAAGTTCCAATAGTAAATGCTAATTGAGAGCTATTTAATAATTGAATAAATAATAAGTAATAATTTAATAGCATACTTTGTTTACAAATATCTGTATACAATATGTTCTTTTAATACCAGAAACAGCATCCGTTTTCTTGTCAATGCTGTTCTTTTGGAGAAACCAGTGTAGCAGCCATGCAGTACTGTAGTATCCGCTACAAAGTAGTTGCAGCCTTGTGAACTCACCCTGAAACATACTACTATACATATTGATTCTGAGTATAAATATTGTCACGTAGCATAATTTTACCAATCTCATTTTTAAAAGTCTGTCAAAATAAATTTGACAATTTAAGTTTTTAAAAAATTGAGCAAGATGCCTTATTAACCACATTTGTCTTTATCTAAAAAAAAATATCAGATTCCTCACATTCTACAGTAGCTGTTTCCGTATTAGAGTGCCAGTACCTCAGGGCAGAGATTGCCGTCTGTTACAGACATGCAACACAATATACATACTTATCCCTCACATAATATTCATAATAAAATAATAGCAGATATAGAAAACCTTAACATGAGCTCAGCAAAACAGTTTAGAAGGAGAAAAAAGGCAGATTAATCAGATGTGAAACAAACACAGTTCTTTATGAGTCAAGAACTGGGCTCACAGTTGAGCTAAATTTTCTCCCAACCCTGTAAGATGTGGTGTTGAAGGGCATTATCCTTCCCTCTGTGAATAAGATATTTATATTACATATTATAGCAAACATCCTGCAGAAACAGTTCACACTCTTGAATGTTTTTTTCAAATACCCTTTCACATACAGAATGGATCTGTTTTTCCTCATGCTTTGAGGCATGGGAAAGCATGGGGCATGCTTATCCTCAGAGCTGGCCCTATCCCCGACTATGCAGAATTAACATGATGATCTTCTCTATAGAGCTATGAGGATGAAAAGCTTCTCTCTGCTTTCTCTCTAGCCTCTACAAGTCAACATAGTAAATTGAGGATACATTATGAGATGGTTTTTATGTGCAGCATAGAAACTGGGAAATTAGGGAATTTGTCAATAACAGCATACACTAGAGACCACAAACATAATGGTGAAATGAAATGCTTGATACACCTCTTCTTAGAAACGTACTTGAGGAAAGGTCTGCAGTTATGGGGCAGTTATGAAAAGCTACCACTAGCTGTCAGATAATAGAGAAGGGCTAATGATAAATGGCCAGACTGAAAAAATGCTGAATGCAGACCCACAGGGATTGCTCATAAAATTTCTTTATCTGCAAGTCTCTATCCAGACAGTAGAGGGCTGCAACATATCTCCAACATGGGGAAGGTTAAATGTGACAGGAGGCAGGACTGAGCCTGTGCATGACCATGTGGAGAGGCTAGGCTTAGTGCCAGGCTAGAAAACAGCCCATTTCTGATAAAGCAGGACAGCATTAGTCAAGGTAGGCAAATATTTGAGAGCAATTTGCCAGCAAATGAGTGATGCGAACAGGCCTTGAGCACATCAAGCGAGCAACTGAACTTTGGCAGCTTTGCAAGGGAGGTTTGGCTTGCCCACATGCCCCTTGCAGTGGCCAAATACTGGAGGGAGGGTGGAAATGGAGCCAACTTCATACCTGGGCTGCTTCTCCTTTTGGGCCTCAGGTAGGTTTAGGTCTTGTTTGTGACTGAGAATATGCCTTATTAAGATGGCTACAACACGTTCCCTGTTTTGTACAGCATCCCCTCATGACTGTGCTTGGCAGCAGCCCTGTTTGCTTTGCTGCCTTCATGATGAGAGCTCTCAGCTTCCACGGGTGCTGGAAACATCAAACCCAATCCCAAAACACAGACTTGCATATGGTCCCCTTTGGGCCTCTCCCTGGTGTAAGAGTCATTACTTTTTGCCATTTTCCTTTCAGGGAAGACAAGATAGGAGACATCAAGGTTCTCAAGCCAATTCTCCCTCCCCAGAGTCACTCTACAGCAGCTCCAGCCTGCTTGGGGCAGCCTCATTTTTTATATCTGCCCTACTCATGGGCTTTAGTCCCAGCTGCAGCAGTGATTAGTCCCTCCCTTACATACTTTACCATTTGCTGTTGTCTCCGATCTACATTTGTTATTTATCTGTCTGTGAGCGATTCAGCTCCCTGTGTTACACATGGAGGGACAATGATAGTGCTTGCTCTGAAGGTGTAGCACAGACCTTGCTCTATCAAATGCCTGGGCACTGATATACTACAGTGCTCATGGCAATCCCTGGCAGTGGGGTCATTCACCATAAATATTCAAGAGAGATGCTTGGAGAATAGTGATACTGAGATATCTAAGGGTGATAGCTCTAGAGAAATAAATTACCCCCCCCCAAAGCTTGTATGATTTCCTGCCTCATACACTGAAGCATCAAGACAGAGAACAGCCTTACTAATAGCTTATTGTGAGGGAGGTTTGGGGCTTTGGGGTTTATTTTGTTGAGAGACACCAAGTGTCTTGAGAGAGATAATGTACTTTATCAGGCCATATGAAAAAGCTGGAAAAAGCAGCTACATTTTCCAGAACACGGGACCTGCATGAGGTCATTTAATGTTTTCATCCTTTGAACATCATCACTCTTGGCTCAGTTTGGGCACTGCATCTTTCCAAAGGCACTAATTGATTTGGCTCTGCACAAGATGAATAAGAACATGACAACTAAAAATTTATTCTTGAATAGAACGCTGAGGAATGAGTAATATACCTCTTTTTCCACTAATTTCTATAATAAATTCTAATTAAACATGGCAAATAAAAAGATAGGTAGTTTGCCATATTCAGAAACAAGTAGATCATCCAAGCAACAAATTTGTGGTACAGCAGTTTGGCATTTACCTCTAGCCTAGAAATTTGTACCGATTATCTTACCATTAGCAGAACATGGTACATCACAGATTGCATACTCCAGGCATATAATTTCAAGGGCAGGAAAGGCAAATCAAAAACATCATTTTCTAATTCTGTAGATGAGGGTTTGTTTACACAATCTTATACCATTTCAGATGAATGAAGGCAAGATCAGTAGAAAAAATTAGCTTTCCTATAGATAATGTGAGCCTCAGCAGGCCTATTTCTTAAGGCTTATGTTAATGTCAATACAAGTTTCAAGGGATTACCCATAGGATACCCTTGAAAATAAGATGTCACATTTCAATGAATTTAACCCAAGGCACAAATTTTTAAGTGCACACTGTAAATATTAAATAAATTTGTCTACTCCCTTGTAGCTGCTGCTTATTGTTTGAGAAATATTTCAACTTAAAAACTAAAAACTGTGAAAATTTTGGCATGTGCCAAAAGAATTTTAGAATTTTGACATAAACTGTGATCTAATTAAACAATAAGACCTGACAAAACAGTCACCACTGTCTGATAATGACCTCCCGGGGCAGTTAAACATACCAAAGCAAAGCAGAGCAGACTGAGAAGGTCAGCAGCAGCACTAAGAAACCTTTTACAAGACGTCTAATCATTCTTATAGCTCTCACTTTCTTTGTTTTATTTTTCTTCTGTTTAAAAATAAAACACACACATAGAAATATAGAAAAGACATTGTTCTGAATTATCTGTAAGTATAAAAACTCTAAAATATAACTATGTGGTCTGATAAATAGTCCCAGTCTGGCTGGCACATTATTTTGCAAATTTCATTAAAACATAATTATTGTTCTCATCGAGGATAATGAATACCAACATACTGGGACTAAAAAGAACATGATGGAGACAGACTGTACAAGGTACTTATACTACTGCTAGCACATGTATCCCTCTAAAATGGAGACCAGAATATGTATAGCTCTGCATCCTCTGTCAGATATAAGCAAAAGGTTCAAGTTCACAGTGTGGATAGAGTTGCCCTGAGCTGAGTTATTCACATGCAGTTTAGGATTTTCAGGCATCTTACTAATATGCAATTGAGAGTACCTAATTTTAGTGAGTTAAGCGGGGCCCATATAATAACTCAAATGATGTATGCATTCACAGGTTAGTTGAAGGTTCTTAAGTGCTATTCCTAAGTTTACGCTGCAAAACATTCTTCCACGGGCAGCTTCCTTTTCATCCATGACAAAATAGAGCAGTTTTTAAGGTACAGGATTAATCTGGGGCGATGTTTATATTACTTCTTTTTTATAATGCAGTTAAGTAACCGGAAACACAGCACAGCCATCTCCTCATGGAGCTGTCAGAAATACAGCATCTCTCTTTACAGACCAGCAGTAGGGCCCATTCCTTTGTTATTTGCTCGTTCTTTGAAAGACCACTGGTTAAGAAAAAGTGCTACATGCAACATACTTAAAGGAACCTCAACAAATTACTCTATAAATTTGATTTCTGAAGTCAATTAAAAGTTTACACATAACACCAAAAAGTAATTCCCTGCAGAAAGGTAGAGACCATATCCTGGTATAAAGTCTCTTCCTAATTTGGAGAAAAAGTCCACATAAATACATGTACGTGCATACACTGAAACTGCATGTAACTTGCTGCTCTGTAAAATCCCAGCAGCATGGCAATTATTACAGTAATCTTATTACATTTACTCCCTCTAAGGATAGGTTTTCGTGGGTTCCAGAAAATTAATCCCAATATGCTAATTTTTTTTTGCTAATTAAGAATATCAGAGTACATGATATGCAAAAAATGATCCTATTTGCTTTTGTATATGTAAAAAGGATTTGTTCACCCTCCTTGTCCTCTAAAATATTTTGATTTGTTTTTCAGTTTTTAAGCAGTTAATGTTATCCTTACCTGCCGACTTCCATTGGGATTTCTGCATGGTTTAGTCTAATTACTCTTGATGCTGGACCTCTCACGCTATGAGCTACTTCAAAGGAGAGAACTAGAAAAGGGATTGCTTTTCTAAAAAGCGCAATATCAAGGAGAAAAGATAGCATTTTGTTCTCATGATATGATGGACAAATCATAGAGAGAATCTATTAGAATGATAGATGGTATAAATTTTAATATAAAACACCAGCAGAGGTGCATTTTTTTCCTGGAGTGTCTTTGAAATTGTACAGTCTCTGTTTTGCCCAAATTTATTGCTAAAGCCTCCAGTTGAAAAGTTCGCCAATGAACAGAATCAAAGTAATCAGATTTTTACATTACAAGAACTAGTAAAATCTTGGTTCACAGCTATGATTTCCTAATGAAGCACCAGCACCTATAAATGAATATCATTTCCTGCCTCAAGGCTCCCCTGTGTTTTAAGTACAGTGCCCATTTATCCATCAGCATTGACCAGATACTGTTGGATTATGATCTGCTTTTTGGAAGCAACATAAAGCAGGTCCATTTTTTTAAAGTTTAATGTAGCATATAGTTTATTATAATTTTTCTGGTCAAAGGAATTTTTCCACAAATATTCCAGTATATCCCAATCAAAACATAGTTTTGGTTCCTAAAGCAAACTTTTTTTCCTGATCAACAATTGGTGCTTTATTATTAATCCAAATAAATATATGTGTTAAAGTAACATTCTGATGTTTTGATTAGAAGAAGCAGACTGGCAGTCAGTCGCTCAGTGGTACTGATCAGAGTGAACAAATTTAACTTTAAGCTTAAATTCCAGAACAAATTCAAACTGAAATTATGTCAGCTTCTACCAATCTATGCCAAAGCCCAGTGCCCTGTTCAGTGGTGGCAGCAGGGGAATGAGAGTACCACAGCTGCCCAAAATGTGTGCTAGACAGCCAAGCGGCGAATGGCCAGAGCAATAGAGGAATGCACTGATTCAGCAGCCACTAACAGCAAGGCTCATATGAAATCCCAACCACAAATTAAATTAATCTCCTTCCATCATCAGAAAACACCAAAGGAAGGCAGAGTGCAACGAGCCATGCTGAAACAAGAAAGTGTTATTTATATCTTCCAGACCCAGCACTGGTGAATTTGGCCCTTCATCTATAAATTACCCATTTATGCCTTTAATATGTATTTCAGGGCCAATGATTTGTAAGACAAAAAAGAGGGTTGAGACTCATGCAATAGCTCAGTGCAATTAGATGTTAACCAATAGGTGCAGCCTTTGCCCTAAATTTTCTGGGCCAAATTATAGCATTAATCAGAATGTAGTTAACAGACTTGCAGGGTTGTATTTGAAGGCAGAAGTTAGTTCTCTGTTTTGTGGGTTTCAGTATCTCCAATAGCACAATATGTTCCCAAGCAATATTTCCATGCATTTGTCAGGATTTGCAGGCTTCTGGAAAGAACATATATTTGGGGCCATTTTGTAGTTTATTATATCCCAGCATCTGAGGTGTTAACTTGTTTCATTGTTGGTCTGAGAGGAATTCTGGCAAACAATGGGATTTTTAAATGATCAAATAAAAATAATAAAAAAGCTTTCTTACATTGTAAACCATTCTTAAGCATTCATTTTTGGCATTTTGTAAATGTAAAAATAACTGGATTAAAAAAAAGCAATAGTTTATAATTATATGGGTAAATTAATCTTAAAGAGCAGGTTCTCTGTCCAAGTTACAACTCCTAATAAACGTGGATTTATAATAAAACTAATAACAAACGTTAACCACAGACGTATCAGCAGGCACCACTGTAATTATTACTGTGATCTGCTTATTGACAGCTGTAACAAATTCTAGCAGACAGAAGCTGGAATCTTAAGGATAGCAACTGGACTACATTTAAGTACTATTAGATAGTAACTAGTAAGAACTGTCAGGCTGGCCTTACTTCAAAACATAAGGAAAATAACCCCAAAAGGAAGACTTTTTTTTTTTTAGCCCATCTCTTTTCTTTTTTCTTGAAAGAGCTTAACAGGCTGCAAATATTTTTTGAGTAGCAGTCATTAGGGTGGTGTAAAGGGCTGCAGCCGGCTCTCCAGTACTGCATTCAGAGGGAGCCAGTCTACAAACAAGTTACCACAGGGTAACACAGGGTGTGAACTTACAGTGCATCAGCTGCTCTCTGGTAATTGCCTGTGTGCATGCTTTTATCCTGTGGTTACTTCAGGATTGTTTATCTTTCTTTCACAGAGAGGTAAGCTGCCTTGAATTATCTGATTTGCTGAGGGGAGAGAGGTGCAGATAGGCTGATCCTCTGAAGCAGCTGATGTGCTGTGTGCGATGTGCACACTCTCCTTTACACCCCAGAAACGGACTCCAAGTTCTTCCAGCTCCAATGACCTTAACTCCAGCTGAGTGGAGTGACTCAGGATTTACATGGCTGGAGCTGCAAGCAGACCCGAGCCGTTACTCTTCATCACGTAGGGCCACACTGTATCATCAGTTTTTAAGTCTAAGACCCAGTTGGAATCAGTTAAGAGATCAGCCTAAAAATCAATGACACAGTATGGCCCAGAGATAGCAGCAATCCTTCCTGTAGATCTGACACCTTTGCTTTTAAATCTCCTCTCTTGGACAGACCGGGCTTGTTTTGTTCTGCTCCTACTATATCTGAGTAAAAATCAGAGATGGGCCCAGAGTAAACCGTGGCATCTGAATTCCAGTCACCTGGATATATATGAAATTTGAGTTCAGGCCCTGACTCTAATTTTGTACATGGCCCTAACGTCACACAGATGCCCAGACCTTATGCTTGCTGATCCTCCTGAGAGCCGGGGAATACAAATTCTCTACTAATGATGGCAAAGAGCAATGGAAGTAATTTTCAAGAGATTTTCACTGCTTTGCAAGATCAAGTACTTATCACTATGGGATAAGACACTATAATACCTCTTAAAATGGGAAGTCTCACCGACTTTCTACCTTCAGCCCTCACAGAGCTCCAGAGCAGCCGAAGAACCTCTCTGGTTGGGGCTTTCACTTTGGTTTCACACCTGAATGCCGAAGGTTCAGCTCTGCATCTGTCTCTGTAGCTGGAAAAAAGAATGTCTCATCAATAGCAGTCTCTATGAGTGTATTTTCCTGAATGAAAGACACGTAGCTACCTTTCAGCAGTGCAAAGAGTTTACAGGTTCTTCCTGTTTAGCTCCTGATGTTCATAGGCTGCTGCTCAAAGAAGCTGGTATGTGGATGTCTCATTTGAACATGATCAAGCTGACTGACAAGTGGAAGCTCACAAATGCAATGAAAAGTACCAGGGCAGTACAGCTTTCTTAAACTAAGTGCATTTGGCTGGTTTTTAAAATAGCAATACATTTTGAAGACAAAAATGCCACTGTCAAGGCTGGCTATAACTTCTGTGAGGTGAATAAGATTAAAAAGATTTTTGGCATTCCTGCCACAGGGACCCCACCTCACAAGCATACCAGAGCAACCTCCACCTGCAGGGGCACGAGGCAGACGGTGTGTGTCTGTGCCTGTGCCTGTAGGTGTACACATACCCACGTGTGGTTTCTCAGCCAAAGTGGATTTAGAATCCCGTTGCTAAATTCTGCACTCACTTACACCCCCTCTAATCCCAGCAAAATTACTGGGATAGCAGGCATGTGAGGCAGCACAGTGCTGGCCTCCAGGCTGTGTGATTCCATTCAATAAACACACTGAGGCACTTGTGCTGAATGAATGCTTTTACCTTCTCCCTTTAAACCTGATATTTTAGATATTAAGAGAAAATAATTACATCCTCCTCCTGGGAGGTTTATTTCAAATCCTTGCTAGGGCCCTACTGTGGCCAGTGCTTACATTTTTCAAAATTGATTTTAGGCAGTATAAATAGTCTGAAGCTGCACGTGACATTTCCTCACCCTAACAATGACACACTTATTGTGGAAACATTTCCAAATATAACACGTGGGTTTGTTTTTTGGCATTGCTTATTCATTAACACTTTTGTCCTGTGCCAGCAAGTGATACCTTTACCACATGAACCAAACTATTACTGTTGACAATTAAAAGAGGGCCTCAGATTAATATCTTAGTATATAGGCTCATGCTTAAAAGTGATTGTGCTCCTATAACTTAACAAGTTACTACTTGTCAGCTGAACAATAGAAACAGATCATGTGTGGGCCTTCAGCCAATCCTAAAGGTAGACTAAAATACATCAGCTTAAATCACCTTCCTGGTTTCGTCTGCTCCTCTTGAGCTGCATGCACAAACACTGTCCATTGAGAAGCAAATCAAATTAATTTACCCCCTATTTCATATAAAAACTGTTCTTTGCAATTCTTTGTTAAGGTGAGGGAAGAACATTTTAATTCTTAAGTTTACTTAATGATTTCTCTTTCTGACTGTTTCTAGACAGCTAATCTGNGGGGGGGAGGAAAAGACAACCTGTCTCTCATGAAATAGGCTCTGAGTACTAGAGCTTATGTTAATTTAAAAATAAAAATCAATGTAAGTCTTTATTTCTAGGTTGGTATTCTAAGCCCATAAATGCAGGGTAAAAGCCATATATATGAAGAAAAACCTATTTAGTAACTTTAATGATTGAGGTGTGTGGATCAAAGGTATTCAGCACGTTGTAACTTCTGGAGGTAAATGCTCCAAGTTATAATTTTTGTGCTTGATATTTACACAGACCTTTTTTTGCTGCAAGCCACTGAGACTCTGTCCATCTTTTCAGCTTTCACCTTTCTTCCTGTTTCTATATATGTATTTTTAAATCCAGGATGTTATGAGGTGACAAAATGCTTATGGTGATTGATGTAAATACTTGAAATGTGAAAGCAAATAGCTGCTATCCCAGCTGAGCACCATCACCGCTAAAATCAACTTCTGAAGATGACAGGCACTGATGAAACAGTACAGAGTGTTTCATCATTCCACGGCTTGAAGGCTAAGTCCAACAGAAACGTCTTGACTAACCTGGCAAAATCTGCAGGGCTCTGCGAAGAACTCTAATGTTAGTGGCCTTCTTACTTCCACCACATGCAGAACTGGCTCACTACTTCAATTAAAATGTAATCTTAAAGGAAAATCCCCAAAGGCCAATTTCAGTAGAAAAACACTTCCACAGATTTTTATTGGCTCTAGACATGGCCACCGATACTCCTAGCCGTGTCTTGATATGATTTTGGTCTGAAGAAGTCTGAATGCTTTAAATCCCTGAGCTTAAAACTCCTTCCTATGAGCTGAATTTAAAACACATTGGTGTGACTGTGCTATGCACACAAACACACATCAGTGAAAACAGCAGCAACTGCCCTTTGCTAAAACATTTGTCTATTGATTTAGTTACAGTATTAGTTACAGCCATATCTTGAGTCTATGCTGTAAATCTGTTGCTGTTTAAATGTTTAAATGATAATATAAAACTCAGATCATATTGATGTTGCGGGTAAATGATGTTTTAGCTCAATGAGTTGCTGGAACAACGCTTAGCCAACACTCTGAACTACTGCACTTCCTAGAAATTCTGTACTTCTGGAATGTGAGCAGAGTTTCAGCCTCCAGTTTTCTAATGTTACAGTAGCTGCTTAGCCAGAGCTCCTTGCTTCCACAGTATATACCTTTCCAATGAGTATTTTGGTTTGTTTGCTATATTTCACTAACATTTGTGTGCGTGTGCACACACATGCATGTACACATTTTGCTGTTTATTTATAAAGCACAGGGTGAGAATATGATAATATTGTATCAAAAAGAATCCAGGAGACAGCAGCAGTAAAGCATTTAGCCTGAAAACCTTCCATCAAACATCTTGAAATGAACTTGCTTTGTTACACTGACCTACATGAGCCGTTATTGCCATTTGGCTCTGAATTATTAACAATCAGTAGAAAGATTTAGCCCCCCTTCAACTCCAGCCTTGTCTATATCCTCCAAGATAAAAATAGTTTACTGTCTGTGCTAGTTAGAAAACATCTGTGAGCACCCCAGCACTCAGCTTCTAGTAATAACCTTGTTAGTGCTCCATATAACTGCATGTAACCACTCAGCATGACAACCTTTTGCATTTCTCTTTATGAATAATTTTGTTATACCACATCCATTTTCATGTGCTCTTTATTACAGCACGCGGCTACATTTATTAGCGTCTTCATCAGAAAATTCTTCTTCTTGTTATCCTTAATGGTGCCGTGTACTGCCCTCTCTGGACTGTAAGCTCGGCAATTTTCAAATCCCATTCACTAGGGGTTTTTTCACTTTATTTTTTAAAATTCCTGCAAAGAATTTCACAGGTGGCAAAATACTTAAATAAATTTTTGACGCTATATAAGAAGCAAGTTAAACACAAAAGGAAGAATTTCAGGGGAGCGTGGGATGAAAATGGAGTGAAAGGTGAACTCTCTGTTACTTCAGTATAACATTTTATGAGGGAATGCTGTGATTTTTCAATCAAAATTTTAATTTTCTCGAGTGACAAATGAGAACAAATCTGGGACCTAGCCACAAAATTTTTTTGGCCCAGTTACAGATTTATTTACCATATAAATTGGAAAATTGAGAAAAGGTTAGGAAAAAAGACTAGACATACTGCTTTACTTTCACTTAGCTGGCAAAAAAGGACCAAATACAGAATTTGAGGGAGAAAGTAATGCTACTTGTGGTGGATTTTCATATCTCTAAATTTGGTTTCATTAGAAAATATCATGACCTTCAGGGTATGCTTTAAAGCCTAATGTTCCCAGGCATTTAATAAAGATTTGTAGGTAGAAACCAGGATCTAAGTTCCTTCCTCTTTGCTAATAAAGAGGATATACTTTGGGAAATTGAGGTGTCAGGGGAAAAGGTTCTTGAGCAAACTGATAATTATAAAAACAATGAGTCATCAGGTACAGATGATGACATTACACCAAGAGTTCAGAACGTCTTAAGTATAAATTGGCTAGGCTGCTGGCAAAAGGCAAGCTCTTACCTGAGAAAGGTACTGTTCCAAAGGAGTTGTACCAAATGAATGTTGTCCCTTCAGTGCATAAGTGACATCTCAGAATGATCAAGGAATTAAGAGTCTTGTGACATCCATCATATAGCTGACCATCTGAATTTGGTAAATTGTTTCATGTAATAGGAAACTATGCCTCAATCTCTTGTGATTCATCATGCCTGTGTCAGTACTGTAGCAGGTAAGGAAAGCTGCTTGACACAAGGTTAACTCCAGTTAGAAAGGGCCTGTGACAAACTTCTTCATGAGAAGCTACTAAGGAAGCCAAGTGGTTAGGAAGACATACACCGCTGTGGTAAAAATTTGTGTAGCAGAAGGCTGAGTATAGCGTTCAGGTCAATTTTCTGTATAGCAAAAGGCTAACTATTCAAGGCCTCGTGTTCTGCACTACCCCTCTTATTATTTCATTGTCTGTTAATGCTTTGGGAGGACCAGGAACAGGGAGATGGCAGCATCTGCAGGGTACATAAGGGTATTTAACTTAGGACAAAGGAGGACCATGATCGTATGATGAGACATCACAAGCAGCTATGCAAATGGACAGGAAATTAATTGTTGACAATTACAAAGTAATGTACATCAAAATAAAAAAAATGTGCACCTTTTAAGTCAAGAGCAGGACCTAAAAAAACCCAGTGAAACCCCAGCAAAATCTGCAACTGCCAGAAAAGAGAGAAAAAAAAATATTAGGTGACTAATGAGATATAGTGAATAACAATTAAGACTGTTCAAATGCTCTGAAAAGACTAAGATTATTTACCCTAGAAGGGAGATGAACAAGAGAGGGACATATTGGAAGCATGCTAATGAATGGCACAGAGAAGGTAAATTATGTTTTTTCTGTCACGACCAAGAACCAGAAAACCCTCAATCAAGTTAAAAGTTGGGGAATTCAAAACATTTCGTACCATTTATAGCCACTGGAAGTAAATGAGACAAAAATCTTTTCAAGTTACAAAACTGACAAAACTTCTACGGGTGGTGGGGGTGGAAAACCAGAGTTATCAGAACTGAGTTTTGAAAATACTAAAGTCCTTCCTTCCAAATGTAAATCAGTCTCAGAATATTATGTATTATCAAGACATTGAGTACTGTAAGGGAGAAAAGTCATCCCACACGTTCCTAATGTAGGACAAACGTAGATACTTGTTATCTCAAGTGTCTGCCATGGATCCCTGTCAGAGACAAATCTAAAGTCCTTTCCAGAGTGCAGACAGCTCCATTTCTTTGTTTTGAATTTATTTATTTCAATTTGCTAGGCAGGCAGGTCAACACCGCAGAATCAGTAACCAACTAATAGCAGGTGAACGTTAAACTATCTGCTGTCACTAAATAATGATATATTCACAATGTTCACAATGGACAAGATGGTTATTTTGCTATGTGGACTATAATTCAGACCCTCCTTTTTACTCTTTTGGCTCTGAGAAACAGCCCACTCCTCCCAATGCTGCAGATACTGATACTTAAGCCAATTGTGAAGACTCTTTCTCACACACACAAAGACTTACCTAGCTATATTGTACAGAAGAACTCAACGTTTGCACTGCACTACAGAGTTGACTTGATCTGGTATGAAAGCTGATAGCCACCTTAGGACCTCAACTACAAAAACAAAAAAAAAAAAAAAAAAAAAAGAGAGTAGCACAATATTTTGAAACACACTTTTAACTGTAAATTCCCAAATAATATTTTTCAATATTCATAACAGAGAAATAGTTGCCAAAGTAGTAATCTTTTCTGTAAAATTACTATAAAAATTCCATATGCTCTAATGTCAAGTTTTGTAAAGGAGAATCCAAAAATATGCTGCAGTCCATGTGGAGAGGACATCTGGGCCTCTCATTCTCACTCCAGAGTCTCACGTTTATTAAAAATGAATAAGCCTATAGTTTGTAGAATTTCAAAGAAAAAAACAAGTGAAACAAATGCCGATAGGTTTGCTTGAGTTTGGAAGGAGCATGAAAATATCTCAAAATATACATTGTCCTGTCCATCTCAAAATGGACAAACTCTGAAACCAAGAGTGATACATTCAATGTTAGCATCTGTAACTAATTCACTAGAATATATAGCAAAGGTGAGGAACATCACTAAGTAAAATCTACAGAGAATTTCTCAGACTACAACATGCCTCCCTGGGAGAACATGTGTGAAAGCCTAGCTCTACAGGATATGGAAGGTTAAGACAGGTACATCTTAATGAACATACTGGGGCTGGGTTGCAGGGACTCAATCTTTGAACAGTTCGTGAAATGCAGTTATAAGAACAAGTCAAAGTTCATTTCCACAGCAGCTTGCAATTAGACAAGGTATGCACTGTTCAATGCTACAAGCAAGTTTCAATAATACCAGCAAGTTTCATGATCCAAAGGCAATGGCAGTCACAAAGTATTCTACAAAGGCCTCATTTTTATGAACAAGTAAGGTTTATATTGAATTTTGGCAAAACTAATGAATAAGATGCTTAAATCATTGTTTCCCTACTAGAGCAAAATTCAGCTTTCCAGTAGAAGTTTAAACAAAGATTAAAGCTGGTCTTCTATAAGGGGAAAAACTGGTCTATTGCTATCAGTAAAAGAAGGAAGAATTGGAAGAGTCCTTCAGGAACATCACACTGCCAGTGGAAGATTATCTGTGGAAGGTTTACAGATTATTTGCACATGTCCTTGTTACATAAGAGGCTACAATGAAAATCAGATGGCTCAGCTCCTACCCTAGTCTTTATGCAGACTGATGAAATTAACTTTTAAACAATTTTGCTGTGCAAACTTCTGTAAGAGGGCATAAGGACCTATGTGTCTTAGAGTGGGAATGCTTACCAACTCACTGTGATGCGTTTTTCTAAAGGTACTGAAAGGTCCTTGGGTGGAAGGCTCTATCAATGCATATGGTATAATCGTATGTTAACAGCAATAAAAACCTGTTTGGGTAAAAGGATTTTTCTTGTTTGCATCTTTAAGTTTGAGAATTCCAGGGGTAAGTAACACTGATGCCTTCAAAATTCCAAGAGAGGGGACACAGTTTTCCCCTACAGTGTCATCCAGCTGGTGCAGTTACATACAAAAATACATGTATTTATAACTTTTAAATATATAAGTCAAGGTACAAATTGAAGTGTTTTTTTCTTTTAAATGTACAAGAATATATCCCATTCATAAATGAACTGTTCAAAGATTGCACTGGGACTCAGAAGGTACACCAGCCACCATCTTCGCAAAGACAATCAGCCTACTAGGTCTCCCCAGTGCTCTGCGAATGGCTCAGATACTTCTAGCAAAATAAAAGAGAAGTGTCTGAGAACATTGAGGAATAATGAACAGTGACTGCCTGCAATGTATTAATAATATGGCTTGGAGGAGAGGTAGCAGATGACTTCGTTTAACAACATGGTTACAGTGACTCACTGCCACAATGGAAAGAGGTGACCAAGCTGATCAGTTGACCTTCCACTCCCACCTTCCTTACCCTATCACAGTGCTTTGTCGTCTCTGCCACCCTAGGGCATGTGCAACAACTCCACCCCAAGCACTTGTTTTGCTCGCCTTTTCCCCAGTATATGAAGAGGAAGAAGGTCAGTATTCCCTCTTGGTCACAGTTCTTGACCCAAACCATGATAGGACAGGAGAGATGAGAAGGTGGTAGGTACCAGTCCATTTTAAAGCTTTGATTTGCTTTGTCCATGATACTTTGCATTACTGCCACAGGCAAGAGCTGATGAGAGAGGGAGAAAACCATATCCCAAAGCAAATGGATCTATCTGTTGGCCTCTTAGGAGGAGTTGGCTGTGTATCCTGGAATGCCTAATGTTCAGAAAATTTGTCTTGGTAAAGGCTCAGGAAAATGTATGTTTTTATTTTACCCAAAGTAAAAATATTGGTCAATGTGAAATTAAAAAGTGAAAATAATACTCCCCCTTGTAAAAAATTCCAGCCTCCTACACTCACTGTATCTCGTAGACTTCTAAAACAAATAACATGCATTTTATGTGTTTTTTTCTACTAGCATTTTATTGGCATTTATAATGTAGTACAGAAGAGACTTTTAAGAGGGAAAAAGGCAAGTTACAATAACATACCAAAACGTTTAGAAAAGGCTGTGATTGCAGATGACACAGACCATGCTACCTTCCTTTTTCTTTCAAGGTGAGGGGCAGAAAACATCAGGCAAGTAATGCAAATTTTTTCCATTGCCACTGGGGCACACATTGGCATAGAAGGAATGTATTTCAGAAGGTCACCTTTTCACACCTTCTTTCCTGATTCCAACAAAAGAACTAGGTCTACAGACCCACAGAAGTAGTATGTAAAGACCACCATTAATACAATGGCTAGCAAACAATCAAAAAAAACCCCCAAACATAGTAGGCTATGCTCAGCTAAAAAAGAAGGAATATGCAGGAGATGGGGGAACAGCCTGGGTGATAGCCTTGTAACTAAACAGAGTTCTGTGCACATTTTTCTCTTTAATTGCTTGAGCCAGGTGTCAGTAACTACACTGTTTGGAAAGGTGAAGTGTCTAATCATGTTTTTTATATCTCTGACCAGGTACCCAAGACTCGTTTGGGATGTACAAATGCAATTGCTCATGGCACTTGTTGAATATACAGATTTTATACCCAGAGTGCATGATTCATGTTTGCCAGTTAATCCTTCAGAATTCCCATAAATTAGCTCTCAAGACTTCTCTTCAGGAGAGTATTGGGCAGTCTATTATTTGGATTTTACAGTTATTGACACCCGACAACCTTTTCAGCTGCTAGTGTCATTGGGAAAATTTAAGCAAGACCTCCTCCTCCTCCCAGCCTTAAGGACAATGGTCTTGAAATGAGAAGCTCTCATATCTTATTTCAAATCCAGTTGTTGCCCCTATGGTGACTCATCTTTAGAGGGATATCTGGTCATTTGGACTCAGACTAGACACGGAGCTAAGCACATAGCTGCCTGTGCAACACCGAATACAGAAAGTGATGGGCTTACATCAAGCTAGATGAAAGACTCAACTGACCCTCTAATGCCCCAGCACTCCACCAGGGGCCGGCCTGAATTCTAAATTGTTTCTGCCATGTTGCTAATAACATATGTGAATTTGGTGCTTTTTCTCATGACTTCCACCAGCGCTTGTGAGTTTTGAAAGACAGTACTACTGATATGTGATCTTCTTTCCATTGCTGTCCCTCAGTCCCCAGGATTGCTGTAAACACAGCAGCTCAGTACTATTTCGGAGTGGCAGAATGAAACTGCACATGTCCAGCAACCTAACACTTAACTGACACTAAAAAGAGATACACAATGGACAATTGTTTTCCTTCCAGTATATGGCAATATAACCATTGCTTAGCTCAAGTTGTTTCAGTAAATACAGGGTACTGAAGTAAGTTTAGCTTCAATTAGTTATATTAATACCCATAGCTCTCAATCAAGCATGTTTCCACTGTACTGCCCTTAAATATGTTTTATGTTTGTGTATTAAGCCAGAAGTTCTTTCACAGATCTGCTTTTTTCAGAACCATAGTCAAAATAAAGACATCAAAGCAATAAAGGCCTGGAATCCAATAATAATAATATGTTAATTCCAATACCACAGAACGGTAAAATTCCTTCACATTTCAGCAAACAGTCTGTCTTTCTTACAGGCTATAACTGCGCAGATGACTAAGGCAGTCTCTGAGGGGGTGGAAAGGCATGTAGAAATGTTCTGGGTTGCAGCTTGTTAACTGTTCCAATGGAAGCAGAGTCCACCGCCTCTAATGAGCTCACTATTTTAAAACAAAGATATTCCAACAACTGTAGAGCTCGTTGGTGCCACCAATTAGTGAAAATATAGGCTTGGTTATTGTTCCTTCTTAGGTAAAACTAACTGTCATTTGAGACCATCAAAGTCACTCTTATAATTGGTGAAAGCACAGTTCACTGTACCATCTCTGTGAAAAATTATCCAGAGGACGGAAAAATAAAAATAAATAGTATATTAAAAATAACATTATGATGGCTACTATCCAGATGCAGTTGTTAGCTCTTACTCTTCTATTTAATTTTCTTAAGTATGAAAGCTTGTAAATGCATTACTTTTATATTGGACTGCCTGTCTGCAAGGCATGGTGTTTTGGATTAGTGCATTAGTTTAACATTAGATACTAGGACATGGAAAAAGATGGGAGTTTCTGATACAATGTCAGACACATCAACGACACCTTTCTCATGCAACAGTGAAAGTTAGTCTGACATTAAGAAAGAGGTTGTTACTGGAACCCGTAAGAACATGATGAGCATGTTGCATCACTGCACAATTTGGTGAGATACACAGGAAATGGGGAAGCCCTCAGGGAACCAGCACAAGGGTATAGGACAAAAAGCACCCTGAGAGAGGAACTTGGACAGTGGGGAGGAAAGGAAAGAGATGCTGAAATATTACCAGGTTGAAACAACCCCAAAAAGCAACCCCAGTAAAACAGCTAAGGCACAAATGAGTGGCAGGCTCTGTCACAGCCATTTTTGTCCCAAAACTAAAGAGAATGAGAAGATGAGTTAGAAACGCAGTGGGTTCTGTTCACATGACAAACTGAAATCTCCACAAGAGAAATGTGGGCTATGTAGCGTTTTTAGTTCCCGAGGGTGCAAGAGAGGCAGTCCTGATTGAGAACCTGTAACTGATCATGAAGTTTTTACTTCTGTTCTTCAGGAAGAAATAGGAATTACAACATCAAACAGCACTTTTCCCTGTAAGACTGCAGGTATTTACTTCCCCACCACCACGCCTTTACTGTCTGACCAGCCAGGCAGTAGGAAAGAGGCAAATTCCTAGAACTCTCGGCCCTCTGTACAGAACATATGTAGTATTTATTTAGGAATTAGCTGTCTGTTAGTAACCCATGCCCCCAAATAGATAACTTTTACCATGTCATAGTTTTGCACTTAGTAATTGCTGTTTGCTTGCAATTTCTAAGAAGAGCTGATCTAAACCCAACATCATCTGAACCATCTCAAACTGCTGGAAACTAGAGCTCATTGGGAATTCTGCAGTGAAACTTGCTTGGTGAAAATGCTGATTCATCAAAATCTATCTGTTTTCCCCAAAGTCTCTATTTCAGCCACCATCTGATGAAATCCTGCCTGTCAGGAAGGCCTTGGCATGTCTGGCTTCCTGCCAGCCTGTCTGCTGAGCTGTTGAGAAGCCCAGTTTCCCAAGCTGCTTGCTGTAGGCCCTTCTACTAAAGTTCTCAGAACTGGATTCTAATCTGTCCGGAAGCCTTGCCAATCTCAGTCAAACCAGAGCTTTTGGGATCAAGGACCCTTGCCACATGCCTGAAAATTACTTTCAGGGTCTGTCACTTGTAGGTGTCTGCAGGACATCTGTCATCATACTGAACCCCAAAGCTTTCAGATTCCCACCTGGTATCTGTGCAGGCTGCCTGACTTCCATATAGCTCCACAAGTTGGGAGCCAAGTGGTCTAGAAATCTTGGGTCCTTGCTCTCAGGACAGACCATACGATGGACTGTGGGCCCTGCAAGCCCTGGCACCAAGAGAATTCCCTCCACTTTGACTCTTCTCTGCAACTCACAGCACGAAAACTGACCAAAATTATGTCAAACGCCATCAGTCAGCTCAGTGTTCCCTGCAGCACAGTTCATTTAGGATATACCATGTTTCCTGTGGTTTGGGCTTTTGTCAAGAATGGGGGGGTAATTCTCCCCTCTTCCTTCCTCCAACCTCAAAGAAAACATATCTATGGCAGAATGGAAATCCTGTTTCCCAGCCAGCTTTACCTGCACTGTTAGAAGTGACATGTTTGGCTATTTCATGACAGTATCCAGAGATCTCTGTAACGCAGACATTGGGTATTTCAGGATCTGTTTTCTACAGCTCTTCTCTATTAGGAAGAGATTTATTTTCCTTTCACCAGGCAGAGGAGAATGCACCTTGCTCTGCAGAGGCATTTTTAAGTTTTGCAATAGGCCTTTCTATTTCCAGCATTTTCTTTGAGATTGCTTCAGTCAGTGTTTGATAAAGTAACCTGTGTCAAAGTGTTAATGCAGAAGTCCCAGAAAAGCAAAATTTTCCAAAATCTTTATGCTAAGTCTCTCAACTCCTGCTACAGTAGCTAATACAGTATGAACAACACTCATTCTCTTAAACCTTTGGGTTCCTGTGTCTAAAAATGAATTCCTTTAGGGTTTGTTTCTAGATATCACAGGCTCAGTCCAGGATACATAACACTTTGTCAAGAAAATGAAGAAAAAAGCAAAAGCATCTTCAGGAAGTATAACTGAAAGACTGCCAGAGAGCTCACAGAACCTCAAAATGGTGTGCAACATGCCCAGGCTTGTTTTCCTTTCCACATAACTGAACGTTAGGCATAACTTAGAGCCTGATTCAGTACAAAATACACCAGCAGTTTCCCTACAGTAAAAGCTTGCACAAGGCTTCTGTAACACTGAGCTTGAATGAGTTCTTTGCTAAATCAGGCCCTCAGGATTCCCAGTATGCATACGTAAGCACGGCTGGAAATGGGGAAAGAAAAGGGGGCAGACTCCTTACCACTGCAGTGCAGGCCTGATCTGTGTAGCAGACCAGAAGGTCACAGCAGAGGGTGGAAGGAAGCTCTGTTCTGCTCCATTCGGGCAGAAGAATTTTATGTTTGTTCAGAAGCATAAGAAACTTTGAAACACCATATAAGGGCTGAGATTCAGGCCCGGCTGGAAAAACCTGCTGGAGCTGAGCTCTGCACATAACTCTTATGAACATTAATGAGAGTTAAATGCATGCATTGAAAGAAGAATAGACCCCTTAGTGATTTGTCAAGATAAAATTCAAAATAACTTTGAATGGTCAGAGGTAAATATTAGGTTTAGGAATTAAAAACAGCAGAAGTAGTGGAACAATTGCCTATAATGAGATCCAGGAACAATCTACCCACTGTACCAGGTTTTCATTAGAGTTATGGCCTGCAGCCATACCACCTTGTGCTGTGATCTTAAAAGCTAAGACGGGTTGGGCTGGTTAGCGTTTGGAACGGAGACCTCCAAGCAAGCTTACCACTGCAGGAACAGCTTAGTGATGCCACAGATAATGTTCTTCCTTCTGATTCAGTATTGGATCCAGGTGTTAGGAGATCTGAAGGTCTTTTGTGCAAGATCTAAATCTAAGGATCTGATGATCTGTGGTCATTAAGGTATGCCTGTAATTTCTTATGAATGTACAATGTCACTTTGAAATGGCTACTGTATTTCGCTGTCGAGGTGGTTGCATGTCAGGAATAGATAAGCACTGCCAATATAATGTAATGATCAACTTCACAGGGAGGCTGAAAAGCTAAATTTGCCAATATGGGGTAAGTGGTTTAAGTCCCAAAAGCTCCAGAGAGGTGCTAAGAAGTGTTTGCTGTATTTTTTTTTTAGGGTCCGTATCTACCCTGGAAACATCTTTCCATCTCAGAGCTTTGCGAAGGGAGGTCACTTTTAACACTGGGTTTACCACTGACATTATCACATGCATGCTTATGTGCTCTAACCCCTGCACACACAGCTGAGCTGCCTGTGCAGCAGCACCTGAACCACCGGAGTCCACAAAATGGGCTCCAAGCTGTTAACAGCAGTGGTGGAGCAGCAGCTCCTGAGGAAGCTCAGCTGTCTAGCTGATGGGAGAAGAGCAGACAGCTTGTCAACTGTGCCATCCCTGCTCTTAAATCTGCTGGGATTAAACCCCACAGGCATTAGCCCTGCAAGGAATTAGGTGCATATTCAGTTGTAGACACTGAATAGTTCCCTATATCTAAATCAATGGGACTACTCAAAGTGCACAAAGTTAAAGATGCATCTGTCTCCAGACAATGAAGGCATAAATGAGCAGTGCAGCTACACAATTCCTAATTGATGTTCTTGATTTATTAACCTCACTGGTTGTCATCCAGGAGGCTGTACTAACATTGTTTTGTTTGTCCATGTAGGACATGATCCTGAATACTGCTGAGAGCCCTTGAGTCTGTAGTGCTCAGAGGGCTGACTTCATCAGGAATTCACTGAAATACATCAATTGGAGTTCATTGAATTCAATGGGATTTGAGAGCATTTGGCATCCCTTAGGAGGCAATTAGCACCTTCTAGAAAACAGGCCTTAGACAATCAGGTCTAGGAAGTTCAGACAGGTTTTCCTCTGGGTTTTGGGGCATTTACTATTTGTATATAATAAATTGCTGTTTTAATTTTTTGCTTTCATTTTAAAATGTAATTTTGAACAGAGCTTGAGCTGTCTATTAGCATTTGGTATCATGCTAGGACTGGACACAGCAACAAGTCTCTGATACTAGTGAGTAACCTACTGGTGATTTGCCAAAACTGAGTTGCTAAATTGATTTAGTAAGAAAATGCATTATAACATGACCCAAATAAAACATTTCTCCCCTTTACCATGATGCTTTTATTTGCATCATGTGGCTGAATAAAATGATCTGTTCAAGATACCCGTAGAACTTCCAGTAGTTGCTCATCTCTGACTTCTTGCAGCGACAAGGAGGAAGCCATGAGTCTGTTGGCTTTAAGTAGCTTCCAGGCTATGTCATGACTTGTGTGTGTACATGGGCCATATTTGCTTAATATCCCAGTTTTACCATTGACTTCATGGGAACAAGCAGGGTCATATAAACCAGCTGGTGATACATATTTGTGAAGAGCAGCGAAACTATCAGCACACACTACCCACTGTCTTATATCAAAAACTCTTCCAACTTACTGTAAATGAGGTTGGAAACTGGAGCCGCAAGAAAAGCCCTTCCTTAATTTTGATATTTTTCTTTGCACTAAATAAACTTAGCCCTAGGACTTCACTCCTATTACCACAGGCATTCCTCTTGAATGAGTATGTTTGATATCTGTGTCTGTTATCATAACGCTGAGAAAATACCGTGGCTGTTCAGCACAATGAAGACTTTACTACACAAAATGCTGGATAGGCTCCTGTGAACTGACAAATTGCATATGAAATCAGTTATTCAGGACATCCTGGTGATCTGCTTGAGTGAAAAGACCTTGGAAAATTTTCTAAAGACAAAATGGTGGTCAGGAAAGAGAAATTACCAATTGAAAATTTCTATTATAGCCACTGATAATGTTAGGGCAAGCACTTGAACCCATTCAGAGAGCCCTTTCAACAGTGCCCTGTGTTTGCAATAGCTCCAACTTTGTTTGGATAAATGAGACTGACCTCCTTCCTTGAGGCATGACCAAAGACCACCAGAGTCCATAGGAGTTTCTAAATCAAATCGAATAGGTTTTGGATTAGTCCCTTAAAGACAATTTTGCAGGAAAATGAAGCATTGTAGTTAGTACAATTTGACAACTAAGTATTTGATTACTCATAAATAACAGAACGCTTTAAAGTCTGTACAGTGTTCCTTCTTTGCTTTGCGGTTGATAGGTTTGTAACTACATTCCCTTCTAATAGCAAATTATAATACAAAGAATCATGTAAATGTCCAGTACTCAATACAATCAGAACTGAAGGAAGCATGTCCCCATTTAGTTTCCAAATGCTGCTCTAATCCCTCCTAAAATCCTAACAGCTTCTACAGCACTGCATGGGAATCCTTATGCTTCAGAAATACATCTTATTTATCCATGCAGTAGGCAGCTCAAGGCAATAGAAAAAATCCATATTAGAAAGAAGAAGAGTGTAATGCTTTTATAGCATCCTATATCAGCCTTCACACCAGAAAGATGTAAACCACCAAATGTTGAAAGAGCGTGTTATCCAGGATAAACTGAGCACTGCTGCCACTGTCAACTGCTTTAATATATAAACACTTGAAGCACTGACAGCAATAAGAGAAACTCCTGTTTACATTTTTTTTTTTTTAAGAAATACAGATCCACTCTTTTTTATCCAGATAATGCTGTAAAGTTCTACCAAGAGGTTACACAAAACAACTGCAAATAAAGTGCATGTACATAAATAACTTTGTCTGACTTTTTGTTTAATGTCCAAAATGATTGGAACAGATTGTATCATGAACTACTTTCCCTTTGGCTAATTAAATAGCCGTCCCCACTTACCATAAAGCATATTCTTATTAAAACAAGTATCTATATTCACTCTGTTGGATAAATTACTTCCAAGTAAGTGCCATAAAGCCCATTACATTCCTGCTTTAGAAGTGGATCAGGTCCAAACAGACAATCAAAGGATTTCACTGGGATTATTTTAGATTAGAAAAACTATGGAAGACATGAGGCACTGACAAGATTGTAAAGACATAAAGGATAAATTAGCAGTCGCATACCAAACAAAGTACTCCAGCAGTTCCTAGCATATTCAAAAAGGAGAAAACAAAAAAAAAAAAAAAAAAAGAAAAAAATCCTATTGTACCAACCTAAACCCAAATGGAAATCTGTTTATGCAGAAGTAAAATGTCATGACTAAATGTTATCACCCATACAAATCAAATACCTATTTCAAAGTTTAAAAACCAATATACAAAAATAACCAAGTTCACCAGCTAGCTGAGTAGGAACTTATTTCTTTCCACAAGTTCCTTTTTAAATTGAATAGAAAAGACCATGTTATGATTTACCATATTAATGAGCCATTATTGCATAACTGTATTTTTATTGCAGATATATTACCTGCTAAATGATGCTGTTTTTCCAGAAAAAGTTCACAGTACAGATTCTATGGGAATGTTTCCTGCTGACAGTTCCTAAATCTTTCAGAAGCTGTCAGCAACCTCAGAAATCAAGTTTGCAGTACCCTGGCAAGCAAAAGCACATGTACAGGCTTTCTATTTTTAAACTGCAATCCAAACCATTAAAGAAACGCCTTAAACATAAAAGATTATTGAAAATAAGATGATCCTATCTCACTTGTCAATCTAAAGGACACTGTCAATTACATGTAATCTAAGCTGCAATTCCTATAAATATAACTTGACATTTAAAATCTACTTTTTTTTCCCCCCACTAACTTCTGCCCAAACTGATTATCCTCAGAACCACATTAACAAATCCTTGATACTAAAATAAGCCACATTAAGTAAAATAAACTTTTCCACAGAGAACACTGATGCATGGGGAATACCCTGTCTTTTCTGTTTACCTGTACCCAGCCTGCCTATCACACATTCTTCGCTCATGCAGCTCATGAAAGGATGGCAAGTCAGACAGAAGCTTACAAGAAATTAAGCAAAAACGGCTATAATGCAATCAATTACTAAAGATGACCTGCCAGAATTTTGAAATGTCCTCATGCTTTGCTTCACTGTAATGCTCCTGTTCTGCTTCTTACATTTTTTTTTGAATGAAGACACAGAGGAACCAGACCCAACTGAGTGTAACTCTTTGCTAGAAACAGGACTGTACCAATACCACAATGTCCTATTATATACTGAACATGAGCACAAACATTCCTTAACAAATCCTACTAGAAAAACTGATTACCAGTGCTTTCATCCAATCTGATTACTCCCTTTTTATTACAGTGGCCATTTTCAAAGTGGTGCTCAAGAGTTTACAGGCACAAACTCCGTTATTGTAAATTGGATTTTTATGACTAATTTCCCCATTTGCTGTTTGTTATGAAGATTTGTGCACATAAACCTGGTACACAGTGTCATGACTATATTTTAGAATGTCCCTTTGTTTTGGATCTCAGCTAGAAGATAACTTTCTCAAGAGCATAATGTACTCTAATATACAATATTCCATGCTGCTTTTCAGCTGGCTTGAGCAACACAGAGTAGCTAGAAAACTGCCACAGTGGGAAAGGGAAATTTCCTCACCACAGCCAAGGGTTTGAAGGATTTATTACCTCTAAATC
>VYZV01017444.1:0-11478 GCA_013401275.1 Pandion haliaetus | reverse complement strand
TTTTCACAAGCCTCATAAAATGTGTTACCTCAAATCTCCTGATTTTTATCACGAAGTGAATGAACTACTGCTAAACACTTGGGAATTGCTAAAATGGGAAGGAAGGGGTTCCCTTCTGCTGTGGCCTCTAAGTCATGTTTAGTGGTGTATTTTGGTTACTTCAGCCTTTCCCAGCAGCAAGTCCTTCCTCCTCTGTTCTACAGCACTCTTTCTTTACAGCCCAGATTACAGCCATTTGCTAGTTCCCTGTGAGTTTGTCTCTCTAATATCTGTCCTTCCCTGGGCCTAAAAACATCAGAAGAATCTATAGCTGAAGGTCATAGGAGGTATCTTCTGTCTTAAGCAAGTGGACAGGGACCCATGTCTCCTTTGGACCATTCCGTCTAATCGAGAGGTGCACCTACCTGACAGGATGCTGTTTTGGTCTGTTATCTCCACTGTCGTACAACAGCATTTAGGGACTCTCTCTGAGCAGTAGAGGATTAACCCTTATATCTTCTTCCCCTCCCAGGGGTTACAGTGGGCGTCTCCTTAGAATTTCCCCAATACATTATGCCTGGAAGGGAATGGGATGGAGTTAAACCAGCAGTTCCTTAGATGTAAACAAATGGCCCTGTTAGATGACCACATTGACTACCTTCTGCTTAGTTTTAACAGAAAACACTATCCATTGTCTAACAATAGAGCTCTAATAGCTCTCTGGCTTATGGTTGCTATTGAAATAAAGTAATATATCTCTCCATACCAGCAACACCTTCTTTCTTAGGGCCTGAATATAATTTATCAATTCCAAAAGTCACATTTTAATACAATCATAATTTAGATTTTCCAAGGACCCTGTGGACAGACATAGCCCAGCAGATAGGAGAGCCTATCTTGCCATCATTCTGGTGCTGAGGACAAGAATAAATAAGTCATTAAATATTTTAGTAAAATAAGGTTATTTCTCCAGGCTTTTTTCTTTTTGAGGTATTTAAGAATAGAACCATGTCAGGTAAAAGATCCATCTAGTCAAATATCCTGACTCAGACAATGTCCAGCAGACACTGAAAAACGCACGAATAAAGATAAGCATGTAGTGACATTTCTCCAGAATACCTTCCCAGCAGAGATACCAGCACTAGAGTTGTATACAGTAATCTTTGATGGATTCCCCCCACCACCAACTCTGATCTTCCCCTATTGTTTTTGAACTTGTGTAAAATTTTAGCATCATTTGACGAGGGTTTCCACAGTGACTGCCTGTTCTGCTCTACTGGATTACCTTTAAACAGGAAGTGCCACTCAGAATTCCGGGTTCTTTTTAAACCACACGTCTTTTACACAATCTTGAGAATAAATAAAATTTCTTTTTTCTTTATCGAACACTTCCCTTTAAAACACTACATTGATGTTATTACATACAAATCCCAAAGAAAGGCTTAGTAAAGCAAATAAGAAATGACAGAGCAACTAAGTGACATTTGTAACACAAGCCAAAAAAGAAAAACCAAACAACCCTGGAAAGAGTTTTGGGGTTTTTTTTAATATTTTCAGTTTATCTGATAGAAGATAGGCTGTTAGGTGCCATTAAACAGGCTCAGACACAGCACGTGCAGGGATGGTGATGCCCAGCCAGGCATCCTCATTACCAGCACTACTGCTCAGACTCCTTTACAACTGCAGGAAGACATTACCAAGAGCCCTTTGTGCCTGCTGGCTTCAGAGGTACGCCAAGCAA
Source organism: Pandion haliaetus (assembly GCA_013401275.1). Taxonomy (NCBI): domain Eukaryota; kingdom Metazoa; phylum Chordata; class Aves; order Accipitriformes; family Pandionidae; genus Pandion; species Pandion haliaetus. The sequence goes on along the minus strand of VYZV01017444.1, from coordinate 9,758 downwards.
AACCAAAGGACAGCATATCCTATAAAACAGATCTGCCTGCCTCAGATAAAATACCTACTGTGTTTCTGTACAAGGACCCACACAGAGCAGAACGCAGTTCCTACCATCACACAGTAACTTCTTTTGAAATCTTTACCACATAGGCAGCATGGTAAGGCAGAGAGTATTGAAGACAAGAGCCTTCAAGAGATACTATTAGACATAAAGTACAGGCATGGACAAGTGCCTTATAAAGGTAAGTACCCCCTCTACTGACCTTAAGATGATATCTTCCCAACAGAGCAGAAGCATAGCATGTACATGTGTGTGATTACACACACTGTATGGGCATATATGCATACACAGATATATTCACAGAATGCCAACCATTAATATGGCAATCTTTTCTCTCTAGAGATGTATCAATATTGGTTTATTTCTAAGGTCTATAGCTAATTTCAACTCTGGGTCATATAAGCTTCATGTAATCACACACCCATTTTTCAAATATGTCATACTACATCACCAAGAAAAAGTGTTGAGCTGCTTTCTAAATCAGCTCCTTTTGCCAAGAGTATTTTGGACAATGCCACCTGCCCAAGGAATTATTTCTGCTAAGCTGTGTCTTAAAGCCCTGTTGGCTGTGGGGCTGCTTCCACTCTTCAGTAAAATCAATGGATACCCTTGACTTCAGTGACAACAGGGTAAGGTTTCATGCTATAAAAATATAATGCCCACAATATTTGTCAGAGCAACTTCATTTTGAGATCCTCTGTCACTGTGAGGAAAACCCAATTACTGGCTCACTTTAAAACTGAACTGCGGTTTAAGACCAAGTGCTAAATCAAACTCAGTCATACACTGCCTAGGATTTAAATATATATTTTAAAGGGACAGTTAAAGAGCAGTTTAGGCACCACATCTACCAGCTAATTCATGTTTAAAATAAGTCTGATGCAGTCTGAAGTATGTAGTATGTTTGTACCTCAGAATGCAATGTTTGTTGGGATATCTGAGGCCATTCAGTGTCAGAAATACATAACCCACGATTGTCCAGCACCCAGTGAGTCCAATATGCTCAGAGAAGCTTGTTTAAAGCTCAGATAACTTTACATAACATGGAACTGGGTGGTATAGAAATACACATCATATTAAGGTCAGCTAGTTAAAATACATCTGTTCATATCTGATAGGATGGAGTTGAAAGTCATCTGTCCTAATTCAGACAAGGCTGCAGAACTGATGTATGAAGGACAATTAGACTAAAATGAGACAAAGATGCATGTGTAAGACAGTCCAGGATGGTGAAGAGATGGAACATGCCAAAGGAGAAAGGACAATTGCTCAGAAGTTGCATTAGTTTGGGCTCTCCTTATATCCCCTTAAAATGCTCCTGGAACTGCCCTGTGCTATTAAGCTGTTTCCTGAAATGCCAGCTGCTCATTTCAAATTATAGTAGCATAACTTTTTAAACTTCTAGAATTATTAAATAGTTAGAAAATAAAATGTCTGAAGAACACAAGACCAGTCAAGGCACAAAAATGAGTATAACAACAACACAAAGTTGTTTTTTAACAAAACCATTATTTTATACAAATTTAGGTATCAGTAATAATGAGAATTATTACTGACATGACTGCTAGATTGCTAAAGGATATTTGAATGCCAGCTTTTAAAGATGAGGATTTTAACAAATTCATACTTAGAAGAGTTCAGTGACAGACAACTTGAAATACTTCTATATCAGCAATAGCATAATGTAATGAGAAAGAGCTGATACCTTGTGAAGTCAACACCATAATCTGTTTGGGGATAGGCCAAATTTAAGTGATTCCTGCTATTTCTGCCACTTACCTCAGCCATTCCCTTTTATCACACCTTATGCTTGTGTCGATCCTCACATAGGTCACCAAGGGCTTTTTTGTTGACAAGAAATCCAGGTACTGAGGCCAGCCCTTCAACATTGAAATGTACAACTAGGAGGTAGGATTAATCTATAACTATCCTGTAGTTCTCTTAACTCCTAAAGCAATTGCTTCACTCCCACTAGCAGCACCTTGGTACACAAGTACGGCAAGTGTTAAGCCTCACAAACCATGAAAACTTGAGATAACAGTGGCTGTACATCAAGATCCATCAGGTGGTGGATATCAAACTGCTGTTCTCAGTGCTGTGGGCTCCATATATTAGCACTCAGAATAGTTGAATCAGCACACAAGTCCATTTCTTGAAAGGTATTAATCTTTTTAAAGGTGAAGAATTAATAACACAGAGAGAGAAAAAGGGTGAGAGAAATGCAATCTGTTACAGGACTGGGAGAGTGCAAATGAAGATTAGAGCTGTAGTTAGCTGTCACAAGAGATTGCAGCCTCTGGTGAACAAACCCTCTCAACTCACTGGCATTTGTCACTCTCCAGCATTCTAGCCTAAATTACATTTAAAATAATTTTGAGACAGTGGAATTGTTCATAACCTGTGTATAAAAGAATGAGTATGGCAGGAGGCTAGAAGTAACGAAAAGGCGGGGGGGGTGGGTGGGATAGATTCTTTATTGATTAACATGTATTCCTTGCAGAAGAAATAGGCAGAGGGGAGCAAAGCAGTATGGATTTTCTAGCTTGTCTTAAAACTACAAGATGGAAATAACTGCAAGTACAGAACTACGTGCAAAATTTCAGAGACTCAGCAGGGCTTTTAAAATAATTTGTGTTTCTCTAATCCCTTCTACTTGATGTGTTTCAGAAAAGGCAAATGAGGATCAGGAATACATCTACAGAAGAGATGCAAGCAGGTCAGACACGTCCTAATACAGTCAGCAGCTACACTAAACCCTCCTGGCGCTGGAGCTGAAGGGACAGCAACTGGAACCTCCAGTTTAGAAGCCATTTCCTGTTATTTCCCTCTGCTACTGAAATTAACCCATAAAGCAGGATGGAGCCATTTTGCGTTTGGGATTGTGCCAGATTGCACAGACTGAGGACTCGAGACTTGTGCTGGCACCAACACATCCACTGACAGAGGGATGGTGGTGCTGGATCCAAGGGATGGGTTCTCAACACCCAGTGCCACACAGTGCAGTAACAGATTGCTTAAGGTTTCTGCTGCCAGTAGAGCTGCAGGAGAAGATGTATAGAACTTCCTTTTCACAGCAAGTACCCAGCCATAGTGAAATGATGGATGACTTAAATGACACAGCCTTCAGCCAGGCTAGTTCATGCCAAATACCATAAGGATCACTTTTGGGAGTGATTTTCCATATGCTATGAGGACTCGCAGCAATTATATATTTTTATCTTTACTAATACATATTATTGACATACATACATATGGTAATTGACCCTTTTTGTTCATTTGTTTTACCTAATCTGGTTCACAACTTCAAGGATAACCATACATTATATAAGCCCATACGTTTATTCTGTGATGAGGAAAAACCATTGCTACAGTTACATCCTGCCTTTTATCGTAATTTTGCGTCCCTTTATTCTTGCCATAGGTAGGAAGCTTCAATGATGCACCTGAGAGAGCTCCTCTAAACCCCTCTGTTTTCATTGGCCTATATTGCCAGTTGCCAAAGTGTCCCATAAACAGGCCTAAATATTTCCAATCTCCTTCAAGCTCAGTGGGAGAATTCATGTGGAAGAATTTGCAGGACCAAAGTCTAAATTAATTTATAAGCAAAGTAATTTATAAGCAATGATATAACATAAAATAATTGAAGATTTTTTGAAACTGTTTCAGAGAAAAAACATGCAAAAATCTGGTTCGAATACAGCACAGTAACTACGTCATATAGTAGCCTTCAAACAAACTGTGGCCTAAAACACTGTACCAAGTTATATAAAATAATGGATTAAATTACATAACACAGTTACAAAGACATTGTATGATTAATAAATTAAAGTACTTGATCATAAATCCAATGAGAGAGAGAAATTAACAAGCATAAGCAAGGCTGAAAGTTGCATTCTAAGATGGATGTGAGAGGAGATGGAGCATCGGTGCAGCAGACACAAAAGAAGGTTGATCCATGCTGGCAAAGCACAGAAGAGTCTTGTGATGAGGAGCTGTGGCTAAGGACGGAAAAGCTCTTGAGAAAGAGTGTGGGAGCAGTAACAAAGGAGCTGATGCTCCACTGCCTTGTTACTCATCCTGTCAATTTACCCCTAGGAAATGGGATGAAGTACAGCCATATTAGACTGGTAGTATTTACAGCAGTCGATTTTGCTGAGATTAAAAAAGAGCTGGAAAACATGGAAAAAGCAGAGCAGGTTGATTGGATCTGAGGAGGCCACTGAGACCAAAGCTGCAGGAGTGGCAAAGGCAAATGAAGACCGGAGGGTTTAGTGAGACAGTATAGAGGACAAATCTGTTTTGCACCTGGCACATTTATATTCAGAAGGAACAAAACCAGAGTTACTGGAGCATGTGTGCTATAGAGGTGACATTGAGAGGCAACAGGAAAGGTGATACAATCCAGGTCTTTTACACCAAGGTGAATGGGCTGCAGTCAATCGCTTGTCTCAAACTCAGAATATGTATGTCCAAATAACCAAAGTATGAGTCCTATACTAGGGACTCCGAATTGGCTTTTCAAAGAACTGGGACAAAACTTAAAGTTAACTGCAACAGTTAGCTTAAATACACTACATCTGTGAACCCATGCACATTTCTCTTCCACTTTCCAAGTTAGCATATTGCTGAAAGGCAAACCAAGCAAGGCTCTGGAGAAAGTCTGAAGCATAAGCAAAGTGATCTCTAAACTAGATGCTTTACAAAGTCTACAAGCAAGCTCTAGCTGCCTCCTTAGGCAAGGGTAAGGGATCAGGTAACAAAAGCCTGCAATGAGCTCCAGGCATAGAGACACTGGTACTTTTCTGGAAGTCTGGCATAGTCTGGGCAGTACTACATTGACATAGGCTCTACTGATGCAGAGGCCACCGCAACACTGATGCCAAAAGGATTTTAAGAACTCAGACTCATTTCTCTGCAATTTGTGACACATATCTTTGGCCTGGGGGCAATGCTGGCTGGGATCAGCACCATCTCCCCATGCCTTCTGCAAAGAGAAATCACTGCTCTAGCAACAAGTATCACTTTTAACAGCAAAGCCCTCCTTCCCTTTCTAACTGCCCAGGAGGAACATCACCTCTCACCTCGCTCATCCGTCCTTCATCTGAAACAGACCAAAGCCTGTGCCAGCTGCCACTCCTCTATGGGTGACTAACTTACAACGTATTTCCATTGGAATGCAGATTCACCATGATTTAACATAAAATAGTATCTGAATATGAAGTCATGTTAATAGATGCAGACCAAAAGAGCGCAAACTGAATTTGTAACTGTGCTGCACAGCTTCTTGTGACAAGATACAATCAGTTAACCTTTTGTGGTAAGCTGCAGTGACCCTCCACTCAGTGTAACAACGAAAGTCTGCCACTAAGGTATCAGACCAGTCCTTGCCTCACCTTTCCTCATTCAACATCATATATTGAAAACATTTTCCAGACAGAGCACCTTGTCTTTAAAGCTAGGATAAAACCAGGAGAAAAAGGGAGGTGGAAAGATAGGACTTCAACGCAGTTCACTCTAATTTTTAAATGGAGTCAGTGTTTTTTCACTCAAGATGCCTGCTTACTTATTCAACTCAAGTTCATTCTTAGGGGGATCTTGTCAATAAAGTCAAATCAGGCTCTCTGTGAGCAGTAAGGTTTTTGAGGGTCTTTTTTGAGGGCTTCATTAAAAGCAGACAGTTTTTCTAACCTTTTAGCAGAACCTGTTATCTGATGACGTGAATTAAAGTCTCTCAAATGACTAATAATCATATCAAGGCTGCCATGTCAGCTTGTAGATTTGAATAAGAGGGTCTGAAAACATTTGCATGCCTCGATGTGCCAATGCTAAGAAGCTAATGTGATAGTGCTGTCATAAAGCACTGGAAAGACATGACTTAATGTAATCTGTCATGTCATATGCTAATCTTCAGCCATTACTTGAGTGCTGTAAGTAAGTAGAAAGCATTTGGGAGAAATCCTTTTCAATTTCTCTGAGTACCACTTCTGCTGCTGGTCAGCTCAAATGGGTTTTGTGCATTTAATGCAGAGCTCAAGTCAAGTTGGTTTAGGTCACACTTAATTAACCAGCACATTGATGGGTTGGGCTGGTACAGCACTATGGAAAATGGGTATTCCTGATACTGCCTAACAAGTAAATATTTCATATGCTGAAGGAAAAAAAAAAAACAACTTTCTCAGTCCTTGATAAGTATGTGTCCTTTCACAAAAACACTGACTTTTTAGCAAGACAGTGTTTTCTGTGCCTCACTTACCTTGCTTCTACATGTGAAGACAATTTAAACAAAGACGATTATAAATAGTTAAAGACATTTCCATTTGTAACTGCAAACTTTTAAAGCACCTGATCTGGACTTGTCATTTAGACAACAATAGACAAGAGGCAGCTTTAAATGCAATGTACTTTTTAATAAGAACAGAGAAAATGATCAAAGGGAAAATTTCACTTTACTTATTTGTTTTAGGAAAATGGCACCAACATTTTTTTAATATACAGCAGGTAGAAGAGGGAGAAATTCTCACAATGCTAAGTACAGCATGTGGGATGGAAAATGAAACATATTAGTGAGAATGACAGAAATTTCAGGACAATTTTAGCAAAGTGTGAAGGGATTTTGAGTCAACACTTGAAGGTTATTTTAATAATAGCTACAGCCTATTCGAATAAAAGCTTAAGAACCCTGCGCCTTTTGCAGCTATGAGGATGTTTAGCAGGGCTCAGCAGTTTGCAACGTGCCCCAGCTAAACCTGAAGGCTTTGCGCTCAAGGATTTCAGATCATTTAGATTAGGACTGCCATAAGGAAATATGGGAACATTACACCCCCACCAAGAATAAGAAAACTTTCCTCATTCTGTTTTCTTGGTGGTCACATTGGAATCAAATCCTGCAAAAGTCAGACAATTCATAGATCTACAGGAAACAGAGATAGACAATCTTTACAGTATTAGGTCATTACATTCATTCTCTTGCCAATGCTGGATTGTTCCCCGTAGTAAATTCTCAAGTGCTTCATTCAGTCTAAATTTAAAATTACTCATTTTAATAGGGCTTCCACCATTCCCAAAGGGAAAGTGTAAAGCATTCTTACCCTCCAGCATCAAGTGTGGCTGTTCTCCCTTCAGATCTAAGCTCCCACCCTGCCTTGATACAGCATAGGGAAACCTGTGTTATAATTTCAAGCCCCAGTTTCCCTTGCTACTAAAACACTTAAGAGTCTCTGATCAAGAAACAGTCTTCCCCTTCTGGAGGAATAAAAAGACACAAAATATGCTGTCAGCTCTGTATGGGATCAGTAATCCTTCAGTCCTTTAATACTGGGCTGTTCAATTGTGTTCTCAAGCTAAAGACTACTTTCCTTCCCATTTAATGGGTTTAGTCCTTCAAACACTCGTCTTTTAGAGACTTTTTTCCGAAGTTCCTCATCTGTTGGTGACACTACCACAATGACATAAAGTCCTTTGCCTTTTCCTGCATCACAGAGGTATGACAGCATGTCTTCCTCTCATTCTCACTAGAAGTACAACTGGAAAGGCAAGGACTTAGGGCAGATGCAACCACAGGACCTCAAGCCTTCATCAGTTCATCAGTGTAGTAAAATGAAGTCTCAGCTCCTGGTGATCTGTCTGTCTTTAAGTCACCTGAGTACTTTTGGAGTACCCAGGACCAGAGCTAGTCCAACCTTATGGACAACAGTTTTAAAGAGACAGTTTCCCTGATTATTGAAAGTCATGTCTATAGTCTAACAGATGTCACTACCATGAAGCTTCCCCACATAGTCAGCCAGAATATGTCAGCCAGCCAACCTATTTATATTTCTTTTACTCTTTCCTTGCATAGAACATTCATCATTTCAACTTCTTAATAATTTTTGTTACTGTTCTCTTAACTCATTCCAAATCGTTGACTACCTTTGGATATAATGGTGTCCAGAACTATTTGTTAAGAAGCAGCTCCTCAGAGATGTGAGAAGGACTGCATATCTAGAAAGTGAGGCCGATGCATTTCACTGTCCTGTACTGTATTTAAGGGGAAGCATGCTATTTTATTCACCAACAGCTAGAAAGGGGCTATTTTCACAGATGAACAGACAAGCAAGCTGGACTTCAGCTCTACTGACTTGGTTGTCTCATACTGATCATTGGAGGTAGCATGTTTTTCAGAGTATTTGCCTTTTACTAAAGACAAACATCTATTCAAACTCACACTGGACTTTGTCTTTGCTGTATTAGCTTGAGCTGTAACTCCAGTTTTGCATATAATTTCAGTTCCATCTGCACACAGTAGGCAAGTTTTAGTGGAGGATCTAATACATACTAATTCAAACTAACCCTTGCATTGAGATGACTTAGCAGACATTTTAAAGCATAGGTGATACTCTCAGTCTATTTCCAATGCATCATTGTCTTCTGAAGGCCATCCCAAAGACTGCAGGTCAATATTTGGTTCACCTGCTGAGAATATCACGAAGGCTCCTAGTTAACACCATCTGTGATGGTACTTGCCAACCAGGAGGAGTGTGCTAAAACTACCTACTGATTTCACTTGTGGCAAGATAAAACCAGCCATCAGGAAGAAACATTTTCAATTATTGTCATCTGAGTTGGCAGGCTATGACTCAGAATGTCTGTGTGCATGATTACACACACTCAGTTATCCAAACAAAGCAAACAAGGTCTAAGCTAGTTCCAAATTACTATTTATTGGTGTACAGAGTGATATCTATCAAGTGTCACAAAAGTATGGAGCATCAAAAAAGAATGTAAAGGCGTCCGTTATTGTGAAACCCACTTACAATTGGTTTCCAAAGTTTGTAATAAACTTTTAAAAGATGATGAAATGTATCCTAAATTTTTCATGGTTTATGATCAATAGACCATAGGAAATCAGCTCAAAATGACAATATTAAACTATGAATGTTTGTGTGCACCACTGCAGATAACTACCTGAAAGATGTAAATCAATAATGTAACAGATGGGAAAAAGAGAGATTATTTTTGTATGCAAATTGAATGACTTAAACTAGTACAAATCAGAAATCAAGACTGTTCAACAAAAGGTTTTCTGAGTTATCAAATTTATATTTATTAGTGATTTCTTCTTGTCTTTGGGGGGAACATTAAGACTGGAAAAATACAAAAGTGAGATCCTCCATATTGCTTCCTCTCATACCAATATGATCTTATTCTTCAGAAATATGATGCAGCAGTACCAAAAGGAGACAAAGCTTATACACAGGCTAAGTAAACTTGAGGATCCCTTTGTATCTATTTGCCAGTTGTAAGGTAACTTGCTGATGAGCTTTCTTACACTCTGTTAATATGGATTAATGAAACCAATACAGACTAATGAAAGAACAGGGTTTTACATTTTCACTGAAATATGGTCTGATTTTTTTTATATAACACAAGAAAGTCATACTCAATATTCTCCAGGTCTCACGGCATAAAAACTTCCAAATTAGGAATGAAGAGCACTGCTTCCTCATTTGGGAAACCTAACATTTACTATATCAGATTAATCAGAAATACTTGCACACACAGAAAGTCTTCCCACCAGTACCACCATTTTCTACAGTAAACTAGACAGGTTGGATATTTGTAGGACTTCATAGATGTGTCTAGAGAACAGAAGACTACATCTGCTAATGTCATTAGGCACAGACACTGGGGTGGGTCCCCCATTTTCTTTGGCCCAAGTTTTGACC
>VYZV01017433.1:303-21493 GCA_013401275.1 Pandion haliaetus | reverse complement strand
GGGGGGGGGGGGGGGGGGAGGGAAAGGACCACCGTAAGTTTTGCACATGTGAAAATAACTTTGGTGGGTTTGTTGTGGTTTGTTTTGTTGTTTGTTTTTTTTTAAATCAGTGAAGACAAACCTTAAGGTAAACCTTAACCTTAAAGGCTAGAGAGTGGCACATGCAGTTCCCCGAGACATGTGAGGCTGGTCTCCACTAGCACGCGCCTGCTCTGGGGCCTCCCTTAACTCTCCTTCCCAGGGCAGAGGAGCAGCCTGGCAGAGGCCAGGTTCAAGCACGTTGGTCTATGTCTGTTTTGGCTTCTGCAAGCGACAACAGAGGAGCAGCTGAGTACTTCACATTTGCTTTAGGAGTATTTTCCCAAACCACGTATGGTGCTTACAAAGGACAAGAAGTGGTGTTTGAAAAGCCTTTTAAAAAGTAAGGTTGAGAATGCATTTAACACAACATGCTGGTAACATTAAATATGTGAAGAATTTGGGGATGGGTAGGGTTAAAAACTGCCCACCACAGAAACTCTTGAGACACCCAAGTGGAATGATTTTGCTACCAGGAAATATAGGGACTGAAAGTGATTTGCATCTGTGCTAGTATGTCTCCTGCAGTGACTCTGGATTGTATTATTTAAGCGCTGGAGTGACTTGTATGTACAGAAGCAGGAAAGAGTAGAATGAGGGATACTGCTGATGGAAGTGATTAGATATTCCCTGGAGAAAAACAGAAACTTCTGATGTGTGAAACAAGGAGAACTGTTTGGAGGAATGATGACTGTAGTTAAATAATTACTTCATGACACAAACACACTGCAGTTAAGAGGTGCTTGGTGAATATGCAACTTACAAGCTGGGGTGGCTCTAAGGCTGTTTAGCTGGTGGAGATCTCAACAGACAACTTTGTAGTATGATTGTATATAACAGTGGAGGACTAAGATAATATTGTGTAGGAAAAGAGCAGCATAGGTTGTTTATTATCTAGATAATACTAAGGAGACAAGAATACTTAGTTGCTACATGTTGGAAAACAGGAGAAACTGCCATTACTTTGTAAAGGACCTTACAACTTCCTCGTGTGCCTCTGTTCAGCCCTCACCCTGAGTTCCTACATGGCTGTCTCTGTGAGGGTGGTGTCAACCAGCAAAATAGCTGCGGAGAACTACAGTGCAAGGGCATGAGTAAAAGTTTAAGTAAAATACCCGCGTGCATATGTGGAAATTTTTTGTGTTGTAACAACAACCTTGTGTGAGGAACCTCTGTTGTACAAGCAGTAGGTAAATCTCCATTGCATTGTGCCACCATTGCATATCATTATTAAGAGAGAGGGGAAAAAGGTTTTAGAATTGCTTGTGTATGCCATCTGGGGAGTGGATGTGGATTGCACTATCCTCAGGGCAAGAGTGGCCCCTGGGCCCAGCCCTGCCTGCATCAGAGGAGAAGGCTCCAGGTGTGGACTGAGAAACAGATCAGCCCCATCCGAACTCTCCACTGGACCTCATCCCTGCTCTGAAGCTGGAGGAGCAATGCAGTAGAACTCTGATGGGAAAGGGCCTCAGATCTTTAACATTCACCAACAGTTACTCAAAAGTTTTGGCCTGTGTGGATCTTAGCAGAAAATCTGTGTCGTCTGTCTGTGTGTGCATGGGTGCTTGTGCATGTGTGGTGGAGGTTTTCCAAAACTGTACCACGCAAAACATAAATAGCACAGATTATTTCTTATTGAGATGTAACAGGAAAAGATTAAGTTGTTACACACTGGAAAACAGGAAAGGGTCATCTTTACTTCAGAAAAGATTCTAATTTTCTCTTAATGTGCCGCCTCTCTGAGTTCAGCCCGCATTCCCACGTACCCATCTCTGATCTTGAGGATTGTCAGTGAAATCCTTGCTGAGAGCTACCATATGGATACACAGATGTGTGAAAACTCTGTGACATGTTTATATGTTAGTCTCTACAGAAAAATGACTTGAGAAGCTGGTAATGGCAAATGTGGTCACAAGTGTGCATGAGTCCTCTAGCTCCTTCTTGTACTAATGAGGTAAACCTTTCTTGTGTTATGCTGTCACTATGTAACCTTATTAAGACAGAACAGCAAAGAAGGACTCAGCAAAGTTTATCCCCACCCCGCCATCAGGTGTTGATTGACTCCATTATTCCCAAGGTAGGAGCCACCCCTGTTTCTGAACTATACCTGAATTTTTGCTGTCCCAACCCTAAGACTGAAGGTTTGCTGTTTAAAGCAGCATTACAGGAGAAGGTGTAAAGACAACAGTGTACACAGCTTAAGCTAATTACTATATAAGGAAATACTAGAAGTTTAGGGTTATGCTGTAGGTAATGACTGAAAGTGTGCTTAAATTCTGGTTTGTTATACAGATCATAGAAAAGATAAATATAAGAAAAAAAGGGTGCAGCAAGTGCTTAGGATAAATAGAATATCTCCTGTGTATATGCAGTTTTCAGCATGGCAGAACAATGAATAGCTTTTGCATGTTACTCTCCTACTTGTGAAGTAATTTTTCACGTGAAATAGCCTTGATTAGCAAGCTATGTCATGAAGAATCTCAGAAGGATGGAACCATCAGTAAAGATGTTATTTTCCTCAACCTTTTTGATAAATACCTGTAAATATAGTAGATATGTAATTAGAGATATTCTGAGAGATGAAAAATAGGAAATTAATTTAAATCACTCTTAATACTGGGTGAATATAAATTCACATTTCTAAAAAATATCTCTAATTTATTGGCTGTACTAACTAATATGTTTATTTACCTGTATTTTAAAACTTCACTCATTACAGTGATGTTTGGTAAAATATTGTTGGAGAAATTAATTATGATGCTGTTGAATTGAACCAGAATTACGTATCTCCTCACAAGACGAGGTTATCAATCTAAGATGTCTATGCACCAATTATTCTGCATATAGTGATTACTTTGCTGCAAATTTAATAGTGGTATATTCATTTTAGTATAGTCAAAGATAATATGCTTTACTGATTTCTGATGAGGAGGACTTTTGGTCAGGAATGTGTCTAATTCCTTGTTAGCAGTGTCCTATTCAGATAGTGCTATCGAGGATTTTCTTTTGATTGTTTGATACAGAATCATGAAAAGTAACACCCTTTATCTCACCCCAATATGCAAATACATCCTACTATAATTTGAGTATTAAACTTCTTGTAGTTATTGTTCAGTTTCTCTTGTAGTATTTATCAATTTATATGATAAACTGTGGATAGAACTTTTAAGCATTTGAATAATGAAAATGACACAGATGTATAATTGACAATGATTCCTGTCATAATGGACTTAGGAGCTGTGTGCATCTGTTTTTTTCTTCTTTGTAGTCGTTTATTTGGTGTCCTGAATGATATGGTATAGATATGTCCTTTAAACAAAACTATTTGAAGTTCTCATGCTTGTTAACTAAACTTTTGTCCAGGTAGGGTGCTTTAGAAGTAATCTTGGATAAAACTGTTATCCTGTTCCACATAGTATATGCTGTAGGGAAGGTCATATTTGGAAAAGAGAGTTACTTTTTTTGGGTACCCCATGGTGTCCCTTATGCCTTCCTGTAGAAATGCCTGGTTTTCCAGCTGTATTGGTTGATCTAATAAAATATATGATAAATGATATTATGTTGTTTGGCAAACCATCATCAATTAAATCTTTACTTGGAATCAAGATTACTATTGTAATGATGCTATAGTGGAATTTTAAGTGTATTTTAAATGTGCTTAGATTTGATACACACATTGCTTTGTTTTTAATTAAGGCTATCACTTCATCCCCACAAGACATGATGAAGTCTTCTAAATGTTGGTCATGAGATTTTTTTGGAATTAAGAGGTTGAATTTAGCTGAAACTAACTTCTGCTGAGGTTATTGCTTCTTTCCTTCAGAGGAGTGTTAGTGATTTTTCTAACTGAAAAAAAAAAAATAATGCTGACAGAAATATCCTATGGCAGTGTAGGGGGAAAAGTAAGAAACACGTGAAAAAAAAATGGGTTTTTAGCAGCAAAATAACTAGGATTTTAAGGACAGGTTGATAGATCAATGTCAGTTGTTAAGTTTCAGAATGAGGCAGGATTCTTCCTAAAGATTTAAAAAAAAAAAAAAAATGCCTACACCTAATTTGAGCATTTAGTTATTTATCTCAACAGCTTAGCAGTTATTTTTATTGCTCAGAAATAATGGTAGACACTTTTAATAGCACATAAAGAACAAAACTAATTATACATCCAATTAACAAAGTTTGTTATTGTCAGCATACTAATCGTTATGGGAAAGTTATTAAACTAAAAATGCTTACAGAGGGTCAGTAAAAGCCTTGCAGGGCTCAGTTTCACAAATAGTTGCCTATGTATTCAATATTTGAAAGGGAATGGAAATGTTACCAATGCTGATGGGGAAGCAAACACCCACTCTGCTTTCAGTAATGAACCCGGTGCTCCCAGCCAGTGGGTGCTATCAGCTCCCACTGAAGGCACAGAGAATGCTGCTCACCTAATAGGATTAAAATTCTGTGTTGTCAGTTGCTCAAAATATTTTTAGATGCAGCAACTTTAATAACGCCAAACTTTTTTGTCGTTGGGAAGACTAGTGTGTTGTGAGATGTTGTACGTACGTGTCGTGTCCTGACGTGAGAATTCCGGGAAATGGTCCGTGGAAAACTGTCAGCGTAAATTGGCTCATTTAAAACAATGCGCTCCCAAAATACACAAGGTAAAAAAAAGTCATGTCACAACCTTCTGGCGGTGTGATGAAAATCTGCTTCTCGCTTTTCTTGCTACAGTTCCGTCTTGTGTCGGTGAGCTACTTTTTCAATTAGCAAAATCATCCTGTTTGGTTTTGGTATTTAAGGTCACTAGGCAGGAACAAAAATTCTTGGCCTCAAGGGGCAGGGGAATCTCATCGATGTGTGCAAATATTTGAAGGGAGGATGTAAAGAAGATGGAGCCAGGCTCTCTTCAGCGGTGCCCAGTGACAGGACAAGAGGCAATGGGTACAAGCTGAAACACAGGGGATTCCTCCTGAACGTAAGGAAACACTGTCTTACTGAGGGGGTGACTGAGCACTGGCACAGGTTGCCCAGGGAGGTTGTGGAGTCTCTGTCCTTGGAGATGTTCAGAAGCCACCTGGATGTGGTCCTGGGCAGCTGGCCCTAGGTGGCCCTGCTTGGGGGGGGTCGGGGGGATGGTGGACAAACCAGGTGACGGACCTCCAGTGGTCCCCTCCAACCTCAGCCATCCTGTGATTCTGTGATACTGTCTGCTTCTAGTAGAGCAGAAGCCCTGATGCTTCAACCTCATCTCAGGTTTCTAAGATGTGTGGTTAATATTTAGCTCCTTAACTATTTCTGTTGCATTACGTTTTTCGTCTCGGTAAAGTTATTTCTCTGTACAGTTGCTATCTTGGACGTAAATTATTTCCTTTTCTTGCTCACGCTAGAGGGAGCTCTCTGGTGGCCTTTCAGCTTACTCCTACAGCTCTACTTAGAATTCTGAATGTTCCTGCTGAGAAACTGTTACCAAAGTATACAAGACAAAGCTGTATAAAATTTGTCTTGAAAAGGTTTAATTTTCTAACAAAATTGAGCTTTTGAGTTATTTGTAGGTGAAGTAATGCAACACCAGATTGACAGCTTTGACGTTTTAATTTTGCTCAGTGTCAGCCACAGTGCAGGCTGCTGAATTGCATAAATGCAATAGATATTGATGTTTCTGTTACGCTTCGCGTTTACTTCGGTAGCTGTGGAGATATATTTGTAAACTGTGTTGCTGTGTTAGTTTCTATTTGGTATGTATTTGGTTGATCTACAAGGAACTCATTTGTGATTGTGGGAGGGTTGCTTGAAGAGTTAAGGCGAGAAAGGGTTTTTTAAGTTTTCTTTAGACATGAAATAAGTTGAATTTTTAAGATTACCACTAGTGAGTAGAAGCCAACTTTAATTGGGTGAGGTGCTTATTTTAGGTGCTTTTATCCAAGCGGAAGTAATGGTTGTTAGGTTTGATAATAGCTTAAATTTTTACTGTTTTTCATGATTACTGATTTTATAGACAGTGGTGTTAACCTGTATTTTTTTTTTTCCCCTGCATATTGTAATTTGCTGTTCTTTTTATGTTTATGGTTTCTGGAAAATGGTCTAGCACATTACAGCCAGATAAAGAGCAAAGTGAATTTTATTGAATTTGAGAAAGCAATCAGTGAGAGATTTCAGGTTTTTAGTCCAAATGAGAGAATGCCATGTGTGAGGTGGAGCCAGTGCAGGTCTGTTGAGGATGCAGTTATTCTTTGCTGTGGTCTAAAAGCTGATTCTAAAAATATTTGTAAACTAGAGAGAAGCAAAGATTTTTCTGAAAGTGTTACTAAGCTTAGTAATGACAAGCAGCTTAAATAGTCTCTCTGCCTAAGAAAATAGGCAGAAAATTTAGGTAAGCAGTCTCTACAAAGAGAGGTCCAGTGAGGAGTACTGATATGAATTCTTTTGGCTCTTTTTGCTTTGTGGACCCCAAAACACCACTTTGTTTACAACAAAACAGTTCTAGTGACTGCATCTCAGGTGTATGTACAATTCTTGACATTTACAACAAAGGCAAAATATTTCACAATGGATGCAAAACTCTTTAATGCTTGGTGAACATTCCTTCTCAGTGACATAATCTATATTATCCTAGGCAGGTAAGCAAGCAATTACTTGACTTCTGCTTTAGCTTGGGAAAAAGAATATGGATGAACAATTTTGCTATGGAGAAACTGCTGGATAAATGATATTGCAGATCCTTTAAATCATTGAAGTAGCTCACAATGTCCAGGTGGTATTCTGCATGGCTGTTGTGGCACCTGTAACCATGCTGCCATTACTGAAGGGGAAGTTCATATGAGTAAGAAGGAAATAGATGAGTTTGGATCAGAAGTCTGGGCCTTGGTCTTGTATTCTAAACATTCATAGCATTCTTATGATGCCATTCTCACCCGACTTACGGGTGCGTAGGCTAACAATGTGTGCTGGGCCAAGGATGATAAGCACAGTCTTATGTTGCCCCATTCATGCAAAGCTTTTGTGGTATATTGGAAAAAGTTACTGAGTCTTGGCTCAAGGTGGTTTGAGCATGCTTTCTATAAAATTCTTTTTTTCTTTTTCTGTCTGGAGATTGTATAGTTGGATATGAAAAGTCTTGTGGAGTTTCCTTGCTTCTTGATCTTGGGAAGTGTTTTTTTAATTTAAAAAAAAAAAAACAAAAAAAACCTCCCAGGAAAGGAGAATAATGTGTTTTTGTTGGAGCTGTGGCAGAAGGAGTTTGTGTGACATGGAGGATTGCAGGGCCCTTAACAACCTCTTCCATGAATGCATGAGGCAATTAAAACAGCAATATTGGTAAAAGTCTATCAGACTTTAAATTTTGATAAATGTTACACCATTAGAAGGGGTTCCACTCTGTGCCATTTTAATTATGGGGTAGGTCATACATTTTTCTTCCCTAAGGAAGAGGTTTTTTGGTGATGGTTTCTTTGATTATTTCACCATTGACTCGTTTCCTCAGGTCATTGAGATCTTGTCTGCTACTTAATTTCTATCCAGACTTCCTTTTGTTCTGCTTCTTTAAGTTCCCCTAATAGGGGGAGGTAGAGTTGAAGTTTGTTTTTACTTCTCTATGCATTAAAGTTAAATTGATTCTCTGGGCAAAGAATGAATCTTATTTTGTCTTTGCAAATTATGGTTAACATATTAACAAAGATGCTGTATGGACTCAGATTTTTTTTTTTCTTTTTTTTAACAAGCTACTAATCAAGCAATAAATTACCTTAAACAAGTGAAGAACTTGTTCTGCTTCTTCCTCTCGGTTGCATTTTGCAACTTTGTTCTCGGCAGTTATGAAAGAGAAGAACTATTCCAATGGAAAGAATTAAACAAGTAGGTTGAATCATGATGTGTGAATGCTTTTGAGACAGTCTTGCTTTGTTCAATATAAACTTTGCATATTTAATTCCTATACTCTGTGTGTCCATAATTAAGATGCTATTTGTTTGACCAAACAAACAAGAACTTCCTAGTAAGGCAATCAACTGTAACTTCCCCCCATTGTTTAATTACTTACTTGTATTCCACTTTTTCTTCTTCTCTTACAATGAGAATAAACTCATTATAAGAATTCACCAGAATTCTATTAACGTAAATTAAGGTGGAGCCTGTAAAAAGGAAGTGACTTGAGGAACTTCTGCAAAGATGAATCATTACTGATGGGGTAGAGTTTTTTCTATCTGTGGTGTATATATTGGGGAATAATTTTGTGTTTGTATTATTGAACCTAGAAAACGAATGCAAAAAATTACAAACTTTTAAATAAATAAATATTATTTTCAGGTTGAAAATAATTTGTAAGTTCTAAGTGATTATTTAGGACAATCCTCTTAAAGGTCATTGTTTTTCAAGGATTACAAAGGTAGTTTGGCCCTCTGCATTCATGGATTTTTTTATTTTTTTTTTTTATACAACAAGGCATTTTTTTGGTAATCAAGACTGTAAAGCATACAGATCTTACTAAATGGAGAAATTGGTGGCTTTCACTTGGAAATTAGTGGCAGAGGTTACAGTTTGGGTTTATAGTAACTGCAGTGCAACTTCAGAAATAATTGTCTTATGATTTAGTTATTGGATTTTTCTTTAAGAAAAGAATAATACATTAATTCATGTGAAAGATGATAGAAGTTGCAAAGTTGGCCATTTAAGTTTAAAAACTAAAAAAGGTGAAATTAAAATAACCTGTGTCTATATTGATACAGTTTGGGACATGATTACTTGTACAGGGAGACAGGCCCCATAAAATAGCATGGATTTTTAATTGTCATTGAACAAGGGATGAGAAATTATAGTCTCTGTTTAATGAATTTGAGGTACATAAGGAAAATTAGGTTGTAGTAGGTTCTGTTATGGATTTTGTTACTCTTTTAAGCCTCTAGGCTAAAAGTGCATGGTTCTAAAGGACTGACAAATCTAGCTTTCCTTATGTTATAAGCTTTTGGATTCTTCTCTGGCATTCTCGTATTCAGTCCAGAGCTTGTGTTTGGCCAAAGCATGCTGTTTGCTAAGGGATCTAGTCTTCATCTGAAGATACCAGGAGATGGGAAATTCATTACTGCAATCAGTAGGTTTTTTCCAATGCTTAATGTCCAAGTTCTCTAGAAAAATGCTTATGACTTATTTTTTTGAGTAAGAAAGATGTTAAATAAAAAGAATATACTATTGAAGCAATAGAAGGCTAAATAAAAATATTACTGGCATAAACTCACTTTGAGGTGGTTGACTTTGCATACAGGAGTACTAAAGAATGTAAATAAAAGAATATAATGATGCAATGGTGGAAGAACACCACAAGAAATTCATTTTCAATACTACCAGATATAAAAATATTGAATGCATAGGAAGTAAAGTGAGTAACTTTGAGATGCTTTGCAATTCCTCTAAGTACCAATACACACATGAATACATCTGGACACCACTTTGCTTCAGTCTTAGAACTACGTGGATGATGCTTTAGAAACTATGGTTTCTTGTTAGAGCAATCAAAAAACATTTTTTGGTGCATATACCTGTATGTTTGAAAGCATAGACATCTAGGTACACATTATAAGCTGTGAGAACATAGGTAAAAGAACAATACAGTTAGAGTAGGAAGAAATGAAGACTAAACAATATGCTGTTTAACTAATACTACAAAAATTACTCTAGAAAAACTGTTTTCAGATACTTTTTTCTACAGACAGCTTTATTACATGGGGTTTATATGATCCATTTTTTCAATATTTTTATAACATCAGAAAAGGAAACAAAAAAAATAACCATGTATTACCAAACTGCTTTGAAAATGTCTGTTTAGGATTAATTTAGAGAATTCTTTCAACCAAAAAGTATGTGCATATATTTATCACTTTAATAAAGATATATTCAATTAAATTTGAAAACCAGAGTAGAAAATTAATTTCCCTCCCACAGTCTTAATGAAGAAATAAAGAAACTAATTTCCCATTGCTGTTAGAGGGGTAATCCACTCCTTCACATATTAAGAAATTAATGTAACACATCCAGTCAGCCAAAGAGTCTCTGATTCTCCCCCTCCCCTCAATCTCTTACACAAGCTTATTTTGTGTAGTACAATTACGAAAAACAAAATTGAAAGAGGCTTAAGTCTTTTTATGTCTTTCAGATGTCAGTACGTGCTAATCTTAGGTCTGATGCTGTTCCCACTAAAGACATCTGTTGAATTTGATAGTACTTGCTAGTTTTGGTTTTCTTTTAACAACAAAAAAAAGATGTTTTAAAAAAAAAAAAGTAAACACCCCACACCCTTTTTAAAAAATGCCAGAAAGATCTCAAGGAAGAATTGTGATTGACTTTATATACCTTTGTAGTATTTATGGGTTTTTATGTGGTCAAAACGTCATCCTTTTTGTTTAAGCTAAATACGGAAGAAAGATATTTTCTTACTGTTGTTTAAATTTTTTTTTGACTCTGGTAACATTTTGTTATGGTAGGAACATATTTGAGCAGAGTTTTATAATTGAAAAATCAGGTCAAGAAGTTATTTTCAGATGCTGGAAATGGATATTTGAGAGATGCTTGGAATTACAGTAGTAGAAATTATTTTCTTGTCTTAAGACAGACTTCATTTTACTTAAGCAGCTTGATTTTTATTATTATTTTTTTTTAAAACAGCACTACCTGCATGAGTGAGGCACTAGCTGACAGTACACTCAGTGTGAGTGCAGCTTATGTCTTTAAAGTAAGGAAGAAAACTATGAGATTGTGTTAATGTTCCCTTAAGGAGGCAGTTCAGATTTAGAAATAAAAAAAAAAGGCGGAGGGGAGAATCTCAGATTAAATTAAGGTTTTGAATCTTGTTACTTATAGCAGACATTTTGCGGGTTTAATCTTTTTTTGTTGGTGAGTGTTGATTGTGCACATAACTTTAACTTGTGAATGGTGTCTTTGGTAGCAAAAAGCTAAAGTGTAACTATATATACATTTAACTGATTTCTTGATCAGGACTGCTTCTGCAACAGGCAGAACAACTGAGCTTTGTCAGCTATCACTGGTTGGTTGGTTTGTCTGATTGTGGCATAATTCAGAAAATGGGGACATATCCAGAGCAAGAAGCAATGAAAATACAGCTGCTCTAAGGATAAAGGAGTTCTAACACATAAAGCTTTTTGGAAAGGCTTGATACCATAAAATCTGAAAGGATTTAAAAATCAAAGATAGGAAGCCAGAAACTTTTTTTTTGTATGCAGGGGTGATGGAAAGAAATTAAGTTCCCTCCTTTGCATCCCTCGTCGCACCCCCTGGTTCAAGCAAAAGTAACAAAAATTGTGTAGGAGGATCTACAGACACATTTAACATGGAAGGAAGAGAAGTGGGACTCTGGTGCTGAGCCTGACAGAAAGCAGGAATCCTGAATTCCTGTGAGTCAGGAGCCCCAGCCCCATGCAGGGGTCTGGCTCAGAGCAAGCCAGCTGCCTTCTTGCCCAGGGCAAGGCACTGCTCTCTCAGGGGCTGCACCTCTGTGCCCAGCCGCTACAGGGGGTGATGTCCAGCAATGCCTGCCAGCCCAGGGCAAGACCTTGTGCAGCAGCTTGCAGCTGTGAGAGGTGGCAGCTTCTGAGGAAACCTCTTGATTTGGGGTGCCTGGCCATAGGTACCACTGAACTCCTTCAGGGATGCCAGATAGTGCGTTTTCCCATCCTGGTGGTGTGTCATGCCAGTAAGAGTCAGTCTGGCTGCAAAAATGAATTTGCCATGGTGAAAGAGTTAGCAGAGGGAAAACAACTACATGAAGGTCCCCTGCACCAGACAAAGGTGTGTCTAGGCTCTAATATATTCGTTTTATCTGGGCTGTCTTGAATATGAGGGGGTACTGTAGCCAGAGTAATTGTGCTACCTGCAGACACAATCTCAGTTTTGCAGAGCCAAAATGAGAACAGAGGCTAAATTCAACCCCTTTTGGTAAATTCTGAACAAATAATTCCTTCCCTTTATGCCAAACCAAAGGCATGGCTTTTTGACATTTCTTCAAAGAGAAGTATTTATTCTCTCCATTAAGTGAATATTTTTATCTTTGCTTCCATACCATGTGCAACATAATGTCTCAGCAGTCAAGTTTTATCATCTAGAAGAACCATTGATTCCAACAGGAGTGCTCTATGAGAAGAGCAGTGTGTCTTTCAGGAAGGTATTCCTGGTTTTTCCCTGTTACTGTTTTGATATTTATATGCAGCTGTATTACTTATTTTCAGAAATGAATCCCAGTAGTTAGTTCTTTTAATGTCTCTGGTAGATCTTGTTAGTAGTATTTCAGTCTTTAAGTGTTTCAATATTTTCTTCTATAGATACATTTCCTGTAAACTCATCTTACTTAACCGAAAGCCGTCACAAAAAGACTGATGCTGAATTAAAAAGCAGCAGTCTAACTGCAATACTTAACAACTTGGAAGAACCAAAAATGTTTGGGGACATATGTTGTGTTGTGGTTCTGAGATCTTGACACAAAAAAATGTGAAAGGCTGAAGAACAGTCCACTTGCTGTAGTCCATCTGGAACAGAATATTCCTTCCAGATGTGTTGGTCTGATCATATTAAAGATTTATACAAAAATTATTATGAATGGAACCATCAAATAAAGTTTTGTAAACACACGCCAAATAGGAGGACTGTTCCCGCTTTCCTTCTTGGACATCTTTACCATATCTAATTACTTGTAGAACACATTAAAGCAAGATGTAGTCCAGATTATTGTATTCTGCTTCCATACTGGGAATATGAATCTTCAATCTCAGCATTAAATACAGTCTCAGTATATTTCTTAGTTATATGGGAAACACCTATCGGAGCATAACTTAAAGAATGTGGAAATATTATTTAATATATAAAGTTTGGAAGCGTATCTGGTTGTTACCCATTTTTAATCTTAAAAGTTATTGGTATTTTCCTTTTGGATTGAATTTGTCAGACTAGCAAGGACATCATCTTATTAGAACAGCAGTTGAGACTGAGTTGAATATAATCCCTGAATCATCATAGCCATATAACTAAAATTGATAATGGACCAACCACATTCTGTGCAGCATTGGCGTTACAACTGAAGTTTCAGACAGAAGTTTCCTCTTTAAAGTCTTGTTAGTCTCAATATGCCTGGTCACTAACAATACACAGGTAATCTACAAGTTCTTTGACGCACAGTGCAAATACCCAAATTATTTCATATTACTATTTACTTGTACTATCTTTATGCAAATACTCTTGGATGGTAGTCATATTAATAGAAATAAAAAATACCAATTGTATTTGTAGTTCCATGCTCTATTTTTAAAACACAAAGCTAATGTTTTCACTTCAGTGTACTATGTCCAAATTACCTCAGAGTATAGGGATAAGTTTGTATGTGAAGAACTTTAAAAAAAACAAAACCACACACACAACACAAACTGATGTAACTGCAAATATTATTATCTAGAAATATAATTTGATGGATTCCAAAATTGCTAAATAAATGTGGCTATTTTATGAAATATCTCAAGTTAACAGTAATGTTGTTGGTTCTAAGTATAAATTAACTGAATTTGGGTTAAGTCTAGCAGTAACATCTGCTGAGAGAGAAGAGGCATTTATTGAAACGTAGCATTTGATTGGCATGTTTCATTACAAGTATACACTGTATTTAAAAATGTGCACATGAACTAAAGCAGGTATTTACAATAGATCGATGCGGATTTGATATGACATCTGAAGATACTAGTTCTACAGAGGCTTCATTAGAAGTATTTTAAAAACAAATTGACTTTTCTTGAAAAAGGGATTTTTTTTAAAGTATAAATTTATATGAATAACACTATCAGAATTCCTAGTGAAAACCATTAGAGCAATGATAAAGTTTTACTTAGTATGTTAATCTACTTAGACTACCAAATGTATTTCCAAGATTGAAGTGCAGTGCTGAATCGCAAATACCATTACTTCCAACAGCTGCCATAGCCAATATATACTAATCTGGTGTTCATTTGTAGCACTGTCTATAAACTTCAGTATGAAGGTCAGCCCTCTGCTCAATTAGTTTTTTAGCTTCCAACTGTGGCCTTGACAGGAATAAATCTCATGTTACTGGTGACAGTCCAAATTATGTCCCCATCTAGTCGATTGAGCTTACATATTTCAAAACTTCTGCAAAAGAATGCTTTCTGAATTGTGCTTCGGAAAATATTACGTTTCCAGGTGTCATTGTTTCAAATAGTTTTTGCCAAGTCACTCATAGGATTTCAGGGGGAAAAAAAAAAGCAACTCATTCCACAGTTACTGTATTATCTTTCCATAAAATGTGATTTATGTGTAACATTTAATATACATAACTATTTGCCATTAATTTTATTGAAAGGCAGTTGCACTATACAATTTATGCTTTCATGGAAGCTCATGCAGTTGTTGAAGACAGTAATCCAGGTGAAATGCAAACAATCTTGCGTTAAAAACAAAGATATTTTTGTACACATATTTGAATTTTAGCATAGAGAGGAAAATAAGTGAAAAAGGTTCCTATATTACCTTCAAATCTATGTTTTGTTTTCTTTTAAGATAGGACATCTATTTCTGCAAGTCACTTAGATCATTCCGTTCCCCTTTTCCAGGAGATGAAATAGGTACTGGAAACCTATTTATTTCTCATGTTCATTATCCCATTTATTTTTGCCTCTTTCAAGTTTGATCAAGCAAAAGTAATGGGCCTTAATAGCCAGTTATTATATGACTTCAGCTCGCATTCTGTGTTAAAAGTAAATCCTTGATAAATAAGTTCCTGCGTACCTTTTCATTATAGTGCTCATTTTCACTTTATACTCCTATTATGCTTTGCCTGAGTTGTATGACTTTGTATCCCCTTTCGTCCTCTTACATCTAGGTCTTCTTCCATGCAGCAATTCAACATTGATTTATTAATGACACAAAGATAATTATAAAAATGAATGTTAAGTTTTTCAGAACTACTTGGTAAAGTCATAAACTGACACTGTGGTTACTATATAAGTAATGAATATTAACATAAAATTTTGAAGCTGTTCTTAATGAAACTAAAATTTTGTGGTGGTTCTTTATATAGTGCTATTAGAAAAAATTTTGCTGGATATGGTATTTTCAGTTTTAATTCTCACCATTTTCTATGAAAATTGCATAGTAGAGTTGGACAAACAATTTTGTATCATCTTTAAATAATACAGTTGCATTTAACATGGTATGCTTGTTGTGTTACCTAGCTCTCTTTATCTTGAAGTCAGTGGGAATGAGAGCAGGTTTGAGTTCTAAATACTAAGATTCTGCAGTTGAAGGTGGAACTAAGTAGTTGTGTAAATAAAAGGTCAATTTCATTGAAAGGAGAAAATTCACTGGCAGATCTTCCTGAACAGATAATATATTCCAGTTGTATATTTCCAGTAGTCATCCAGTAATACTCAAAACAGCCATGAACGCTTATGGGGAAAATGCATTCTCAACCAACGTACTGTTCAGCTGCTCCACTAGCTTAAGCCTTGTATGTGTTGGCTGAGGATTTTTGTTGCAATAGGTCTGTAAAGATCCATTTGTGATACATAGAAACCCCAGCATTCCGTGGTGGTACCTGGTAAGGTTAATGAGGATTAACTTGGTCATGCAGTAGAAAGGAGATTCACTGTTACAGAGGCATAGGAAGCATTCAGGGGGGTCGGTGTCCCTGCAGGTTTCCAGGATTACTGGAATCAGCCTTCCTAAGAATATTCCTTTGGGACCCTGTGCTGATGAAGTCGCCTAGCCAAGAAAACAAAGGTTTTGATGAGAAATTACTGGGACCGAGTAAGAGTATAGTTCTGAGCATCATCATTCTGCTTATCTTTTTAGTACCAAGCACGTATTATTTCAGGTATTGCATTTAAAAAAAAAAAAGGTATCTTTTTTTAACTTCAGTGGTTTGGAAATGTTGATTTCGATAGAAAGCATTTTCTTTTTCATGTATGTTCCTACAACCTTGGGCTGTATATGTCCCGAAAGTCAAATCGCCTTCTCCTTAGTAATGTGTGTGCTTTAACTAGCTATTAAATCAAATAACATTGTTATGGTTTAAACAAAATCAAATAGGCAAATCTAATCTATTGTGCCAAAAAAACCTCTGGGGAAAAGTAGTACAAACTTACGAGAAAATACTTACCCACTTCAGAACTACCTAACGGGTTGTATGAGATGAGGAAAAAAGTACCAGATATGCCTTTGAAAAACAAAGTATCTTCTGGGTCCCATTCACCCTAAAAATGAATTTATGCGTGGTGTCACTAGAGAGCAGAGTAAAGGATTGGGGGTATATTAACTGCGTTTCTGTACTCTTACCTATTGCTAACACAGTAAAAATAACTGGTTTATAAACGTGTCCCTAGACCCTGAGGAGAGCAGCCCGCCCCCCCCCGGCGCGAGGGCGGCCGTTGGCGGGAAGGCGGTGCCGGGGAGGGAAGGGGCACGGCGGGGCCCTGGCTCGCTGCCCGGAGAACGGGTTAAGCTGGGGGCGGTCTCGGTGCTGCCTGCTGGGTAGCTGTTCCTGTTAGAGAGTACCCTGCCTCTGCTCCAGTAGAACTGGGGGAAAATAAGGTTGGTTTGGGGTTTTTTTTGGTTGGTTTTTGTTTGTTTGTTTTTTAAAAAGGCAGTGTTCCAGCTGGGCCTGGAAGGCCACAGCCCTGTTAACAAACTTGGGCCTGTCCCAGAGAGAGTGCCATCTTTCCTCATTTTTACTATGTAGGGCTTAGTCTCTTGCTTTTCATATGGATTTGTTTATGCAGTGCCCCATCCAAAGTCAGGAAATACTTATTTAAACTTCTAGCCAGGCCACTTGCCTCTCAGCATAAGAACAGTTTCACCATGATACAGGTCTGTGAGGAAAATATGTTAATACCTGGTGAATCTTTTCTGTCAGTGCTACCTTTTCCAAGTCTGTTCTGAATCCAAATGGAAGAAAAAGTACAGGAGGGTTTCTCCCGCTCTTCCCATGTGTCTCTCCTTGCACTTGCATGGATACTGTCACTTAGTTTATTTGATGCTTATTGCATCGTTTGTGTCTGACTTGCAGTGTGTTTCAGCCTACAGGTAACTACAGAGAAGTGTTCCTCGTTTGAAACCATGGTGTCTTTTCTGCTTTCATTCCCTCTGACACCCCAGTGCCAGCTGAATGTCGCTATAGCCATGGCAATAATTTTTAGCTGAAAAAAATAGCTAAACATGTAGGCAACAGTAGAGTGCTTCAAGTTCCAAAATTTATCCTCAGTAGGAAAGTTTACATCTTGTCTTTCACTTAGGAATTTGAACAAATATGTAAAACATCCATATTTACTGAGTATTTCTAGCAAGATCTCAGTCACATTGTCTCTCGTGTTCATGGTAAAGGCTAACATGAAAAAAGCTCTAAAAACACCATCTTCAGTATATTTATGTGTCATCTTAAAAGTGTTGCTGCTTTGGTTTCTTATGCCTTTTGCATTCAAGTTTTTATCACTATGCCATGTAATTATGGTCTTCTAATGCATCTTTGCAGAAGCATCATGCATTCTGTCTTGTGTCCTGCAAAAATCCTGGACCTGTTGATCATGTATTAGACTGGGTACCCAAAGAGGGGGAAGAACATCTGCCTGGTGTCTGCAGTCTCTGCTGTTCTGGAGTTTTGGGGATGCTGTGTCCTGGGGAAGAGACATAAAACTCTGTGTCCTGGTACAAGGCTGCTCCTTGCCTTCTGCCGTTCCTAACCTCCTGTGGGAGCTGTTCCAAACCCAGTGCTGCAGAGACATCCTTATACTAACCTATAGCAGGAAGCTCATATGTAGGATTAGGAAATTGTTCTAATGATGAGACAGGAATCTTTTTCACTGATATCGACATTATCTATGCTGCTTAGGCAGAAAAGAAACATTTTTCTTATCATATTGTGCCCCATTGAGATAATTTCTTTCCTTTTGAAGCTCTACCACAGGGATCCCAAAATATTTAATAGTAATGTTAGTGTAAGTTGTGTTGAGGAATGGTTTGTAGAGGAAAAAGGAGTACTTCTTGTCAGACACATTTAAAAGAAGAGGGAAGAAGAAGAAGAAAACCCCAAACACAGCCTTCAGGCAAATCAGTTCTTTTTGACTATAAAATAGGTACTTCCAAAATGTTGGAAAGAAGTTGCATATCAGTAGTGCCTGAACTTGCTGACACAGGAGATTGCGTTTGCTCCTTCTGCTGCCATGTCCCTAATCTTTTGGATTAGATTTAGCCAAGAGGGCAATTTATTCCCTTTAATGAGACTGTCATGTAAGAAACACTCCACAGCTCAACATGGTTCTGAATGATGCTTCCATAGCAGACAGCCTTCTTTAATAGATAAAGCTAAATTTCACAGATCTGTAGATTTCTCACATATGGGTATGGTTTTCTTCAATACATTTTCTTCAATACAGTGTAAATCTGTTTAATGTTATTACTATATTATTTTGGACTGATCCCTTACTTGATGGTACTGATTCTTATTATTTCCTTGTTTTACACTTGGTATAGTTATTTCACAACTGTAAGTACAAACAAGTAGCAACTACCACATCAGAATACTACCTGAATACATCTGCTCTTTTTGCAGCGAGTCACATGTTGCGAATGAGTACTGAAAACTGCAGTTGCTGCTTGCTTTGTGCTGCCAAGAGTACTTCTACTGGATTAGGAAGTTAATTGGAGCTCTCATTGCTTCTGATACCTTAGTCCTTGCATAAACATGTTTTTAGGGAACGATTTAATTTTTATTTCATGGCTTTAGCTGTAATTGTGGTGCATCGAGGACAGCATAGTTCATCAGGTTGTCAACTAGGTGGCAGTATCGTGTTTAAAACGAAGGTAAACTGCTTTTTGACTTGCTAAAAGACCTCTAGGTTTTTCTGTGCCTGTAAAATTTGGGTAAACCTGGGTTCTATTAATCCCTCGAAGAGTTAATGTCTCTATACTAATAGGTAAAAGGATGCTGACTAAGTCTTGAAAAATATTAGGATTGAAAGGTTAGAGAGAAGGAGAATTTAATCCTACATACAAGCATGTTGTAAGTAGATAAACATTTTTACAGTCTTATGTTTTCCTCTTTTCTTAATTTGACCTGAAATGAGTTAAGATTTTTTTTTTTTTTTTCCCCTGCTAACTTCTTAATAGCCTTTTTTATCTCCGGTTGAAAAAAATCTTCTGTTGTTATCTGTGTATGGTCTTACTATAGTGTTGTCCTATAAAAGAAAGAAAATATACTATGTAATTATTTTTTATTACAGGAGGTAAGGATCCTGAAAATGTATTTCTGTGTTTGTTAGACCTGCTAACCAACTCATCTGATATGGAAATTTTAAATCACCTGTTTTTTGAAAATGCCTGAGCTGGCTAGCTCGTGAAAGATTATATATTTTCATGAAACAATTCAAGTTACGGAAAGGAACCTCTTGTAATGGGGGAAAAATACAGATCCCAAGCAATGTAGTACTTGGACAAGCAGATCCAATATCTTAAATTTCATCCAGAATTCAACAGGTAGCTAATAAAAACTTTGGAGTAACTAACAAAACATGCTTAAAAACTTCACTCTTCAAGTTACGTTTACTATAGCTCTGTATTTGATGGGAGGAATCTTTACTGGATTATGATCTAAAAAGCTGAACTGGAGCACTGTGATAATTGCTTGAAACAGCTATTGTCACATCAAAATCAAGTATTGCAGATTGAATAAAAAAAGACTCTCAGAGGCACTTTCCCATATGCTTTCTGGGTCACCAGTTTGGTCGACTTAGGAATGTGTTCAGCTTCCCTTCATCTTTTTGTTGTCGTACGATGAGTATACATACAGCATGCATAGCTGTTATATTTAGATGGGTTTGAAACACAGATAAAGATGTTAACCATATCACTATATTTTGTAATAAATCACTTACCTGTACTCCCTAACAGTAGCTTCATTAACATGTTGGAAATGTGGGGAAAAACAAACAAAAAACCCTTTTAGGCAAATGAGAAAAACAAAACAAACAGCACAGACCCATTGCTTCTTGAGCAAGAAAACTTGAGGTTTCTAACAGCTGAGAGTTCTTTGTCCAGTAGTTTTTCCACAATTTTATTAAAACCTGAAACTTTGAGAAGACATGTATCACAAACCAGATTGTCTTAGACTACTACCGTCCAATGATGGTTTTGTCAGCAAAGATTTTAAGGGCAATTGTGTTCTATTATGGAGGTAATGTTGGTCTCCCTCCCACAAAGGACATGATACTTTCCTGGGTTTTGACAAAGGCAACTTTAGAACAAGTGTACAGCTTCCAGAATGAAAATCTTTACACTTACCTTCAATTTAAACAAATGTCATTGAATTTAGGCCAGAAGCTTCTAATACCATAGATAAGGACAACTTCATGTGACTAGGACTATTTGGTATTTGGAAAATAAGAAATAATAGCAGGTTCACAAATCTGTTACTTGGATAAAATGTGCTGAATTGTGGGATATCTACTATATGGAATCCATCTGTTATTTTATTATCTTTGCTTTCTTTAGTAACAGGCTTTATATTAATATGCACTGTCTGTTTCAGAATTTCTGTCTTGAGCCCTCTAGGCAATTCTGTCCTGTTGTTAAGGTAAACTAGTAAAAGCATAACTTCTAACCTTAGGGAAGAGCATGAAAAAGGGTAGACAGAGCTACTTAACAAGAGAGTAGATACAGCAAAGTGTTATTAATCAGTCAGTAAAGGGATAGAGAATGTTCTCCAGAAAAGCCTTGAAAAAGCAGTCTCATTCCAGCAGTCTTAAAAGGTATATTGTCAAAACATAAATTGCATCTTGATGGTATTGTTGTACTTGACTCTTACACTATAAAAAGCAACACATGATCCAAATTAGTGCTCTTGGCTAATTTCAAAATCCTGTTGCAAGGTCAAGGCGAAGAATTACTGTTCACTTCAATTTAGTAGAAGAGAGTTATAACTGGATTTTTGTTATTGATGAAATAGTGAGGTAGAAGGACCCTTTGCCTGGCCTGGGGCAGCTGTTATTACATTAAGTGTGTGCTCACCAAACTTAAGTTTATGTAGTATATGGATAAAAGAAGATTCTATGGAATTTTAGTATAAATCAATATTTATTTA
>VYZV01017429.1:6223-23400 GCA_013401275.1 Pandion haliaetus | reverse complement strand
GTTTCTCATATCACAAATCTTCTTCTATAACATTCTCAGTCATCATATGATTGCTATTTTCCATTTAGTACATGTGATAAACTGGTAATTATTCAGAAGAGAGTAAAGAAGGAATTTTGTTTGTGGGATCCTGTTTCAGTTGTGACAGAATTGAAAAGTAAACAGCACTTTGCATACAATAATTTAATATATTTAGTGGAAATTTTTTTCTCTTATTTTCACCTAAGTTATTCTCTGTAAATATTGATAACATTTGTTAGTTTCAAGGCAGAGTTAAGAAAATTAATGTGTTTACTATCTGGGAAGTACATGAGTCCTGCAACAAAGACCTCTAGTGAAAAAGAATTAGTACAAAAAGTATACTTTTTTTTTTCCCCCAGTAATATATATGTGCCCATGTATATATATATTTAAAATGTATGTGGATATTGTAGATAAATAGATAGAGAAAAAAAGAGAGAGGAAGGAATGAAGGAGGGAAGGAAGGAAGGAAGATGGAAGGAAGGAAGGAAGGAAGATGGAAGCAAAGAAAGAAAGCAAGAGAGAAAGAAAGAAAGTGAGAAAGAAAGAAAGGAAGAAAGTAAGTAAGAAAGAAAGAAAGAAGGAAGGAAGGAAGCAAAATGGCATGGAGCCATGTACCAAGCAATGTGGTGACAGAAAAAGAGTTTGCAGCTTGGGGGGAACAATCTGTCCTGATCATTGTGTATGTATCTTTTCTGAAAAAACTGCAAATAAAACATATGAGACTACTGCATATAGGCTGAAGTAGGAAGAGGAAAAAGAAACTTAACTTTGCATAGAAAATTTATTTCTGTCCTCTCCTAATGTTGAAATGCTTGACTCTTCACCCTTAATTTTGGTTTTGTGTTCTTTTTTTTGTGCAATCTGTATTTAAGAAGACATCTGAATGATATAAAATAGCTATTCTTTGATATAGATGTCACTACGGTAGAGAATGAGGATGCTAGCTGAAAAATTCTTTTTCCTGAAACCAGGACACTGATACATGAATTACTATCGTTCTTCAGGAACCCTCTCATATGTAGCAATAGCTTTTCCACCATGTTTTTTTTAATTGATATTTTAAGACATTTTATGAATAAAATCTATTATTTATGTATGCAAACATGTTAGGCTGGCTAAGAAGAACTTAACATATAAAAAAAGTTCTTGTCCTGCTACATAGAACTCATCCTCAATACTCTGACTTGTGCAAAACCAATCTTTTACTATATAAAGAAAGAGCTATAACAAATTCTTCCTGTAACAGGAAGTATTCGCAAATAGATTAGTCAAGCTTGTTCAGATTTGCAGTTGATGGGCATTCTTGGCATTTGTTCTAGCTATCTGATGAATACCTCTCATAACCATCTCAGTACTTCCTTAATGCAGTTAAATACTTGGAAAATACTCTGTATCAATGTGTGTTTCTTGGTCAGTGGAGCCATATTGCCATGCCAAAAAATCCACACTGCTTTAACTTTTTATCTGCTCCTGGCCATTACCTCTATGAAGCAGTGGGAAATAAGAGGCAGATCATGACTCCTAGACAACTTTGCCACAGGATAATTGATGGCACTCTAAATCACAGTGTCTATAAATTATTTTATATGGAAATGCATACCTTTTCCTGCAGCAAGAGGGCAACTGTTTAATCTTGAAGCATTAACAAAATACACCAAATCTAGTTAAAACTATTAGGTAAAATAAGAATTGTTGTTCTGTAATAAATGTTAAAGGACTTGCACTACACTTAATAAAGCATATCATGAGGACAGAAGAAAACCTCAGAGGATTTAAATACATAAACACAATATCTTTTTTATTTTAATTACTTGTGCAGAAAAAATATATTAATGAAACATTTTAAAAGATAGGGAATGAATTAGACTTCCTTCCCCTCCCCATTTTTAGTTTTGCATTTAACCATTTACAAAAGCTAGCCTTCCACTCTTAGTTTTGAAAGGTCTTTGAGATCCATATGACATCTTGAAGGAGATTTTCTCTTGCTTCAGAATTTCCCCAAGGATGGTAACTTTGATTTTTTTATTCTTATTATTTTATCATGATACTATAGGAACACCTTTGTTATTGCGAATTTCTGTACTCTCTTTTTTTCATTTCTCATTCTGACATTATACAGTCTTTGTCTGTTCTAATTTTGCTTGCCTCCTCAGAGCAATGCTAAGAAGTGTGGAATGATTAGTATAGTGCTCTGGAGTTATCCATACCTACTTTGGTTTAATATAACTTAGCTGTCAATTATTTCAAAAGTCAAACTGAAATGAAGAGAGAGATCTAGACTCATGGATGATTCCTCAGCGAACTGTGACACAGTCTGTTAGAGGCAAAGGTTTTAATCAAGCATGGCCACTGTTTGCGTATTGACTTTGAAACCACTGCATCAGGAGAAATCTCAATGAGTGAAATTTTTCATGAGCTTACTAAAAAAACCCGCAGATCAGGACTCTCCCTGGAACATAAGCAATGAAGACCTCTTTGCCTGACTCTGGTTTTATACCTCTTCTATCTAATTTGCATATTCAAATGAAAAATTCAGCATTTAATGACTTGGAATAGAGAGTCTTGAATACCTGAACCAGTAAAAGGAACTAAGGCTTCATTATTTACAAAGTTTTTAAAACCTTTAATGGATAAACTCTAGATAAAGGTTTTAACATACTTCAAAGTGTAAACAAGGTGAAATAAAAATTATTAACCAAAGTTAGGAAAGAAGCTTTACTTCCATTTAACTCATGTGAAACCTCATGTATGAAAGACAACTACAAAGGATGTTGTTTAATATATTCTGAATAGTATGTGTACTGTTAATGTGAACTCGGATATCATAGCCACAGTAGTTAAGAGAGAAGCATATCACATTTCTTAAATGATATATACTTTCCCATGTGAAACACTGGCTACATAAATGTAATTTCTGATAAACTTTTCCAATTGCTTAAGGTAATTTAGGGTAGCTCAAAAACACTGTAATAGTTAGATGGAGCATGCAGTATTATTAAGGTAGAAGTAATTTATGACTGCAGCCGCAAATTTGAAGGGAGAAAGTGAAGTGATTTTTCTGTTTGTTTTTGGGTTGGGGTTTTTTTGTTTGTTAGGGGTTTTTTTGGTTTGGGNTTTTTTTTTTTTTTTTTTATGGATCCATCTCTATTTTAAATAGTATTAAATAACTTCTGACAGGTATGTCATACAGGTGGTAAAATTAGAGAAGTTGCATGGAATATTGAAGACATGAACAGTATTAGTAAAGATTCATGTGTTTCAACAGAAATAAGATAGGAGACTTTGTAAGTGAATATTATTTTAAGGTATAATTAACCTGACCTACTTTAGGAGTCTACTTTAACATGAGATGAGCCATGTCCTAGAAATGCATGTTTATCTCACTTGTTTGTAAGTGGAATTTAGGGAGTCTAGGTGAGATACAGACATCTACATGCATTCAGATGAGTCTTGCATTGTATAACTGCATGGACAAACGCAGTGCCACTGACACAAGTTTTCTAGGAGTTTATAGCTGAAAACACCTATTTGTAAATGTTAATTTACTATCTGTTTAACATGTAAACCCCTCCACATTTTAGATAATTGTATTTTATCAGTTTGGAACCTGATTTTTTTTTCCTCTTTTTTTTTTAAAATTAAGGACAAATATTTTCAGTTAATGCTTTATTATTTTACCATTTTGCTTCCTCTCAAAACCCACATTTGATGCACTTAGAAGTGGAGAATGTATTCTGTAGCCCATTACTGAAGTTTTCAGTTTTTATCAGGAAATTTTTAGAGAGATCCTTTGTAAAAATACTGGCAACATGTGCTTCTATATTATTTTTACATGTGGCTTCATTTTTCCCTATGGGATTAAGGATCAAATCTTAGTGCAACTGAATTCTTCTCCATCCCCAGGAAGAACTCAAGTACTCCAGCTGCTCTGTCACATAAAGGGCAACTCTCCCCCCTGACCTTCCTGGCTTGTTTTCGCTAAAAATCCTGTATCCCTCCATTGCAACACTTCAGTCAAGTGAGCCATCCCACCACTTCTCCCTGATCCTAACAAGGTCATAGCCATGCAGCTGCACACAGATCTCTAACTCCAGGTTGAGGGAGGTGATTCTCCCCCTCTACTCCACTCTGCTGAGACCCCACCTGGAGTACTGTGTTCAGCTCTGTGTCCCCCAAGAGAAGGAGGACATCGACCTGTTGGAGTGAGTCCAGAGGAAGGCCACGAAGATGATCAGAGGGGGCTGGAGCACCTCTTCTATGAGGACAGGCTGAGAGAGCTGGGGTTGTTCAGTCTGGAGAAGAGAAGGCTCCAGGGAGACCTTATAGCAGCCTTCCAGTACCTAAAGGGAACCTACAAGAAAGCCGGAGAGGGACTTTTTACAAGGGCATGTAGTGATAGGTCAAAGGGTAATGCCTTTAAAATGAAAGAGGGTATGTTTAGATGTAAGGAAGAAGTTCTTCACAATGAGGGTGGTGAGGCACTGGAACAGGTTTCCCAGAGAGGTTGTGGATGCCCCATCCCTGGAGGTGTTCAAGGCCAGGTGGCATGGGGCTTTGAGCAACCTGGTCTAGTGGAAGGTGTCCCTGCACTTCAGAGTGGTACCCAAGTATGTTGATTTCCCAGAAAGGATTTTGAGGATTTCTGCATAATGGTGGCTTGTAGCTACTTTCTTTCTTACATGCAAATGTCAGAGGTGACCCTGTTTAAGACATGTCCTGCTGTTTTTTGTGATACCTTCCTGTCACATCACTTCAGGCACTTTGCTCATCAACCTTGTCTGTTACTCCCTCACAAGGCTGCTGGTAACTATCTCCCTTCCCTGTCATTCCTGTAGATCAATGGTGCCTCTTCAAAGATACATTTTGTCCAAAGACCCCAGGTGGTAGGATTAGGTTTGAAGAATTTTTTGGGGGGGGGTTGTTTAAGGAGTCAAAAAACAGAGCCCACTATAGAGGTGGAAGTCATATGAAGATATAAGTAATCATCCTCGGGGCAGACGTGAATCTTCTAGCAACCAGTTCTGCCTTTGTAGTCAAAGGACAGAACATACACCTTCAAGGTGTTTGTTATTTGTCTTATATAAAGTAGACATCTATTTTTGGACAAATTAATCATGCAGGGAAAATTTTCTTTTTCTCTTTCCTTTTGAGTAAAAATAATGTAAGATGTCTGCATATAGTCCCATAGAAATAAACATTAAAAAGTAAGCTACATGTGTCTCACCAACAGCATATTATTTTTCTAATGACAGAAATAACGAAATTGACATTTCTCCACCAATTTATTTTATCATTTCCTCAAATTTTACTTTGTGGTATTTCAACTTTGAGTAGTGCAAAATAATAATGTTAGTAACATGAGTTTTGTACAAACATAAGGCTTCCAGTGTGCAATTCTTAAGAAGATGTAAACAAAAATAGAAAGAAATGGTGAAAGGAGGAATGAAGTGAACATCTGGAAGTTTTTGATAATAAATAAAACTTCTCGAAAAAAATCTAAATCTTGGATAGATCCATTTGAGTTTGTTAGTGACTTCTTTAACTTTATAAAATTTTATCTTTTTGTATTTGAAAGGTACTGGTACATGACTTAAAAAAATAAGTCAGTATGGAGCAACTAAAAAGCATCTTTTAACTTCAGTTAAAAGCTATGGAATTTGAGAAACTATTTTAATAAACTTCTATGACAACAATTCTCTTAAACTCTCTATAATCTTCAAAAAAAAGTAGATGATATTAAAAAAAATATTATGAATAACCTTGAAAGGACAAATGCAAGTCTCATGAATTTAATGAGTTTTTTAATTAACAATGTTATACAAATCATTTAAAAATGAATTAGTATTATATAATGTGCATTCATTGTCCTGGCTAGAGCAGGAAGAACATCATAGCTAATGAGATTTTGGATTTGAGCCAATCTACAATCACATCAGTGGCAGCAGCTAGCCCATGAAAATGCTGTAAAGTCCCTAGATTTCTCAAAGGGTGTTGTGACACAGGAATCAATATTCTCCCAGAAGTACTAATTAAATTATGATACCTGTGTGTTTCCCAACAGCAAGGTCGTATGCTACCCACATTGTTGCATAAAGCTCTAAGGAATCACTGAACAGGATTCACTTACACAGGGGGATATATCAGCTGTGTTCTCAGTTATTTTTTCTTGTAGAATGTATAGGTTTTGATTTATTACATATAATATGCTTCTCACACTTTGAATTAAAAAAACCCTGTTGTATTTGTGGTGAACAGTCATGGGAGGTTTTCAAAAACAAAATAAGCTTCTGTGGTTATCAGAAGCCTAAATCCGATCATTGTCAACATATCAAGGAAACTTGCAGTCTGATGTGAATGTTATGCAGTGTGTCACCCAATGCAAAACTCAGGATTCCTCTCTTTCCATTCCCACCTGCCCTTACAGTAACCATAGACAAGATTCAGTGGTTCTGCTCCATTTTTGTTATACAGTATTTATTTTGCCTTCCCTTTACTCTTACGAAATATTTCTAATTTTTTCTGTGATGTGAGAAAAAGTATGTCCTCTTGATAAAAGCCTCTTTTCCAGCTCTTTTTGACATTACTGGAGGAGATCGGGAAAAAGGTGTATGTACTTTTATACCAACATTTTCTAACATTTAGGCTCTGTTTCAAAATGGCTGCATGGAATACCCTGAAAATACACAAAATTTTTAGTCAACACTTTTATGGATTGACATAGATGTTGCCTTTCTATTAAGCTTTTCATTTGTGTACTGAATAACTATTTGAGGTGTTTTGTTTATTTTTTAAACTGTGTAAGTTCCCAATGACAATTGTGAAAAGCAATCGCTACACAAGTGCAATATGGATCTTCAGTGAAACGAACTGAATTTTGAGAATTATCTTAATCTATTTCTTTAAAATAATAATAATAAAAAATTAATAAATATGTGGAATATACTGTATACCCAGTTATATTAGCTTTTATCTTTCATATCTGTGGGGTTACTAAGCCAAAAGTGTTACTACTGATGTCTGGTAATGTAGCTGAAAGCAAAACTGGGCCTCTCACCATAATGTATTTTGTAATCACATCATTCGGTGGTGTAATTTTCTCTCATACTTACCTATTATATTGGGTTTCAGTGGCAAGGTTTTGGTAGCAGGGGGGATATAGGGGTGGCTTCTGTGAGAAGCTGCTAGAAGCTTACCCCACGTTCAACAGAGCCAATGCCAGCCGGCTCCAAGAGGGACCCACCGCTGGCCAAGGCTGAGCCCATCAGCAATGGTAGTAGTGCCTCTAGGATAACGTATTTAAGGAGGGAAAAAAAAGTTGTGGTGGGTACAGAAATGGCAGCCAAAGAGAGAGAGGAGTGAGAACATGTAAGAGAAACAACCCTGTAGACACCAAGGTCAGTGAAGAAGGAGGGGGAGGAGGTGCTCCAGGGGCCGGACCAGAAATTCCCCTGCAGCCCATGGAGGTGAGCGGGGGAGCAGATGCCCACCTGCAGCCCGTGGAGGAGCCCATGCCAGAGCAGGTGGATGCCCAAAGGAGGCTGTGACCTCGTGGGAAGCCTTTGCTGGAGCAGGTTCCTGGCAGGACCTGTGGACCCATGGAGAGAGGATCCCATGCTGGAGCAGGTTTTCTGGCAGGACTTGTGACCCTGCGGGGGACACGCTGGAGCACTCTGTGCGTAAAGGACTGCAGCACATGGAAAGGACCCATGCCGGAGCAGTTCGTGAAGAAGAATCCATGTTCAGTAAGGACCCACATTGGAGAAGTTCATGGAGAACTGTCTCCCATGCGAGGAACCCCAGGCTTGAGCACGGGAAGAGTGAGGAGTCTGCCCCTGAAGAGGAAGGAGCAGCCGATACAACGTGTGATGAACTGACCATAACCCCCATTCCCCATCCCCCTGCACCACTAGGGAGGGGTAGGTATAGAATTTGGGAGTGAAGCTGTGCCTGGGAAGAAGGGAGAGGTGGGGAGAAGGTGTTAAGATTTGGTTTTATTTCTCATTACCTTACTCAGGTTTCATTGGCAATAAAGTTAATTTTCCCCCAGTCGAGTCTGTTTTGTCCATGAAGATAATTGGTTGAGTGATCTCTCCCTGTCCTTATTTCAACCCATGAGCCTTTTGTTGCATTTTCTTTCCCCTGTCCAGTTGAGGAGGGAGAGTGATAGAGCAGCTGCATGGTGCTTAGTCACTGGGTGGGATTAAGCACAACACCTATACCAATGAAGTTGGTAGATATCCGTAATCTCTTTAAGTGAATCAATGAATTTATGTCCAGGGTGGTACCTTTCTGTATTTTAAATGTGTTGGGGACAAATGTAAGAACTTGTGTAGATCTTGGTGTGCAGTTGCTTGTGGTTAATCTCCCTACTGTGAGTTCCTCTTCCTGGGGAGCTAATTTCCCTGTGATCAGTCAGTTATGGGATTTTATTTTCCATAAAGTGTAAGGAAGATTTCACCGTCCTGTAGAAACTGCAGACAGACTGCAATTTAGAAATGTTGGGGTTTAGAAACTGAGACTTGGCTGGTCCTGTCCAGGACTTATGTTTTTTCTTGTCCCTTTTCCATGCAGGATATGAATATGCCTTTTTTTCTCTTTAATGAATATTCTCTTCTCAGGAATATGTGTTTTCATATGATGATAAAACAAAATAAAATTAAGATTTTGCCATAATGATTAGTCTTAGGGCTTTTAGGTTCACCTGTCTCTAACTGAAAGCCTATTACTGTTAACCTGCTGGCATGCAGTAATTACATATATTCAGGCAGTGAGGACAAATCACATGTATTCCGGCAGTGAGGACACAAATAAGGTCAAAACAGTAGGGAATGCTCATAACTTTCAGCCACAGCTGATTATGTTAATGTTTTGAGAAGTTTGTATTTTCCTACTAGAAGCAAAATCATTAATATAAGGAGGTGATTTATTAGAACTTCTAAGATCAGTTGCTCATTTCTCATTGAATGCAATTAACAACAAAGTACTGTGATGTTTCCATTTTATTGTATGTGTTTATTTTATCTTTCCTTGGTTTATCACTCAATTTACTTCTGTTCAGCAAGATTTCCTTTTTTGTGTAGCTTTGTTTTCTTGGTTTCTTAGCAACAGTCTCCTCT
This sequence comes from Pandion haliaetus, assembly GCA_013401275.1. NCBI lineage: Eukaryota > Metazoa > Chordata > Aves > Accipitriformes > Pandionidae > Pandion > Pandion haliaetus. The sequence goes on along the minus strand of VYZV01017429.1, from coordinate 14,260 downwards.
TAGCTGATCAAATGTCAGGTATTTTCCATATATCCCTTTTTAAAACAAAAATACATTCTAAGAATAGATGAATAATCATATACTTTGTTTCTTTTTTGTTATTTAAAGAAAATGACAACTTTCTAAGCAACAGCAGTCTATTATTAATGAAAAAATCTCTTAATAGACTAAATTATGTAGTACATCAAAGTGGAGTAAAAAAATATTGTGACAGAGTTTTCTCATCAAGCATAGAACAAAAAAGGGCATCTTTAAAATACATGGCTGTTTACTTAACCAATTACATAAAAAACCCACAGCAAAGCCACAAAATATTTAACTCAAATACTTATGCAACAGGAAGCATACAATGGAAATCAATGGCAAACTGTTTAGTTTGCTTAGACACACACAAAAAATAACAAAAACAGAGGTACTCTTCTGTTTTCCTTTTCTCCCTCTAGTTATAATATAAAAATGAAAAAATTGTATTTATTTTTTTATAAGTTTTTGTCCTGAGTAGGACTTGGTGCAGGAGCATACCACTGAGCTTCCAACATTAAAATAAAAAGTTAGTTCTTTCATTCAACATGGCACATGAAACTTTTTTCTCACAGTAAACAATGTAATTGAGACATTTAATCTTTTAGATGTAGTACAACTAATAGAAGAAATATCTTGTAAGAGTCAAAGGATGGCAAGCTCTACCAGGCTAAACAAAATTCAGTGGACAATGCAAAATTGAACATGAGGAGAAGATGACAAACCATAAGCGCTACTTGACATTTTTATGGAAAATAAACCAGCTAAACAGTCTTAAACAGATGTGTCACTAATGAAAAGCTCTAACACTGGTTTACAAACGCTGGCAACACAGAGGGTCCTCAGGGAATAATTCTGACATGGATAACAAGATTGTTATTTTTTTAAATAGAAGGACACAGGGATATAGACTTGGTGGCAACAAAAAAGTGTGGATTTTTTTTATCTGAGAACATGATATGCATTTTTTCATACTAGAGTTTATATTAAGTCAATGAAACATTTAACTGCTAGCAATTTAGCAATGTTTAAAGAAGTAAAATCTTCTCTAATGAAACTAAAGAATATTTCAAAATATTATACCCTCTTCATTTTTGGCATCTATCTTACAGAATTCTAAAGAGAGATGCAAGCTCAGATTTTCAGATTGCTCTGAATTGCACTTGAAAAAAAACTCATTAAGGATGAAAAGATAACTTAAGGTCTCAAGGCTCTTATATTTATACTGATTTATAAGTTGCAGCCATTTGTCAGCCAGGGACTGCTGTTCATGTATTTTACATTAGGGGGCTGTTAGATGCAGAACAGAACTAACATATAAGCAGGGTATTTAAGCTTCAGTACTCCCCTTCCCTTCTGACTTTTGCAAGCATAAGCAAGAGGATTGTTGCTTTTTTCTTTCACTTTGCAGCTTCAGAGGCCATATATCATGACCTGGCTTCAGGAAAGATCACAAGTGTTTTTCTATAGCATGCCATACAGCAGCAGATAGGTTACTTCTCTTGGCGTGTAAGAAATATGAATTTGAACAACTGAAGAAGGCCTTGAATGCAGGTATCCATTCTCCTAGACATATGCTCTGACAGTCACTACCCGCCCCCCTCTACTGAACCCAGAAGTTTTACTCTGTGTTTTGAATATAACTAACAAAGATCACACAAAGTTCTTAGCCATAAGTGTTTTGGTTTTTTTTTTTTTTTTGCTTTCAAATTGCCTTGGACAAGATGAAGCTGCCTTAAAGTCTGTTTAGGTGAAATTCTGGTTCTAATGTATCAGGTGGGTAGGGAGTGATTTGGCAATGCAAAGACATTTTCCCAGGCTTTTATGACTCGTTTCCCTAGCAGGTTAGTTTCTAGATGGTTGATTTGTTTTCTGTATTGTTCTATGGATCTTAACTTCTTAAATCCCCTCTGATCTTCATATCTATGAGTTTACTACTATCTGGGATCTTTGTTTTATCACTAGGAAAATCTGCAGAGTTATGGAACACAATCACCTACCATCAGATGGATTGTGTTCCCATCTCCAAGAATATATTTTTTTTAAATTATTCAGGACCACTTTGTATCTGTTCTTTATCATGCCAACATTCTCTTTATTTTACACATCTCTACCTTTCCTGACATTTGTGTCCCTGAGATATTTATATTTCCATTCAGATTTTGTTTTACAAGACTAAACAAGAAAATCTCCTGTAGTCTCCTGTTGTAAAAACAGGCTCTCCATTCCTCTCATCACTCTACTTATTCTTGTCTGTACTTGTTTCTCTCTGAATTCATGTTTCTTGACCACAGAAATGTACAAAATTATAAATTATGTTCCATATGATTTCTTCTTGGTGTCTTTTATGCTGTGACTAAACATTCCTAATTCAACTAATAAATCTCTTCTGATACATATGAAAATCAAATTTTCCCCTTTTGGAGGTAGGGCTTCAGACTGTTTACACTCATTCTGCTGTCTCTTCTGTCCGTCCTTACTTTGTTTGTTCTACATAGTGATGTTTCTGTTTATATGAAATTTTCTTCTAGCTTGTCTTTCAGTGATACTTTCTTGCACAGACTACTATTAAATTTATTGTCTCATTTGTGTTCTCAATCAATTACTTTCTTCTCAGTGATACTTTGATTCATACAAATGGTATAAATCAGTGGTCTTTGGCTAAAATTTTAAAGCTTTAAAAATCTTATTATTCTTTAATCCATTTTCTGATTGGAGAGTTTTATCATTTTCCTGGGGATCACTATCAACAGTCTCTGAAAAAAAGACATGTGATGAAGAAATTTTGGGGTTTTTTTGCTTCATTTCATCAAAAGAAGTTTAAAGAAAAAAATTACTTTTGCTTTTTTTATTTAAGAATACTTTTAAAAACACTGACAAAATTTTCTGATTAATTACCACACGATTTTTTCTTTGTAGATATTAAAAACTATTTTTTTTTACCTTATCATATAATTAAAGGACAATTAAAGAGAAAAAAAAAATTGAGGTAAAAAAAAGTTTCATAAGATGAAAGCCTGTAATTGAGACAGAAAACAACATGATTTTAAACTATATACTTCTACAGGTAAAGCTGCACTAAATTCAGCCTACTCTAACAAAAACACTTTCAGCAGCCCTTTGTAGGTCACAGAGTACTTTCAGATTTTTTTTCAGCATTTCTATGCAGTGTGCTGCTGACATGGCACCAAGTCAGTTGTCTGTTCTAGAAATTTCAGCAGGTTTTTTTTTCTATTTTACTAGAGTAAATAAGATACTGTGTGGTGGTGGTAGGTGGAAAATTTGTATAACCACTTCTGAACATTTAAATAATGAGCATGTCAGCTGGACTCTACTATACATATCAACCATATGTTAGCCTTTGCAGTTTGCCAAGATACCTTTTTTGTCTGCTACTATATTGAAAGAAACAGACCTCAGTAGCGCCATAGGCAAAATAAGTATGTGTGTAATAATAGGTTATTTAAAAGTATTTCAAAATTAAAGAGAAGAGGAAAAAAGCCAAGCCAGATTACTCAGGATAACACCAGCTATTTGATAAATGCTATGGATAAGTAGATTTAAACTTTCTAATCTAATTTTAAAGCTTCATTAGTTCATAATGTTAATGACAATAAATTTTATATGTTTCCTTTTACATTCTTTTTTTTCCTCCAGTGATCCTTTATGTCCCAATTTCTGAAACATTTTGACAGAAACTTTTAAAAGACTAAATACCTTTTCGTTAATTCAAAATATAAGGAAAGAATCTGCATTAATTCTAATAACCTAGATTTCTAAAATTGTCAGGACAGTAGAAAGAAAATAATTGTTATATTTTACAATATTTAATTGAGATTAATACAATTCCTAAAGTATGTTCATCAATGGTAATTATCCAATTAATAATAAACGAATATCACCTTAAATTGTAGCACAGTTATATATGTAGGGCAAAGCAATTTAATTCTTTGCCTTATGCCAGTGCATTATTTGATGCAGAATATGCAAAATCAAATATATACAAAATGTTCTCTCCAGTAACAGGTAAGTCACTTCAAGAAAGATTAGAAAGGTGTAAAATACATGGGAAAAGAAAATAAGGAATAATTTACACAAAATATTACTCTAGAAATGAAAAGCTCTTGTCAGCACTGCATTTTTGCCACTGGGTAAAACTTTTAAGTTGATTGTCTTTAAGTACTATGGTTTTTACACTTATTCTGAGAAGGATTCTTCAGAGCATTTCAGTACTGCTGCTAGATTGTGGCTAAGATATATAATTTTGACCACCGATTGTTCTGATTTTTGGACAAATACTACTGAGCAATCTTTTGTGATGTAGTCTATATAGACAAGACAAATGCGGGAAAGAAAAAAAGGCAAAGACAGACAAAATAATTTGACCCTCTTCTTAAGTAGAAAAAAGAAAATTTAGAAAAGTTAATTTGTTACCAAAGATTTTTCATCAGACATGAGTTTCCAGTGGGGTATCACAGAAATTGGCACAAAGCTCCATGGGATCAGCTTTTTTTAATCATCTGCAAATGAACATGAAGTTTCTAGACCAAAAAATGTGGACAATAAGAGACAAAATGAAGGAGACCAAATATTACTGAAAGAGAAGGACCCCACAGGACAGTCCGATATTCTTATCTTACTCAAGCAACACATACATTAATGTGGTCATATACAAGTGTTATGGGTTTGTGTGGCGCGTTTTTTCTTTGGTCGTGGGGGAGGGGGCTGCAGAGGTGGCTCCTTTAAGAAGCTGCTGGAAGCTTCCCTGGAGCCAAAGAGTCGGACCCACCTCTGCAGCCTAGACAGGGAGTGACGGTGGCAGCGCCGCTGGGAGAACCTATTTAAGAAGGGGAACCGGCAGTGTGGGGGTTGGGAAACGTGACAGGAACAACTCTGCCAATACTGAGGTCAGTGAAGAAGGAGGGGGAGGAGGGGTGCCTGAGGAGGCTGATGGCCCTGCAGCCCGTGGTGAGACGGCAGGCTGTCCCCCTGCAGCCCATTGGGGTGAACGGGGGAGTGGAGGCTCCCGAAGTTGGCCGTGACTCCATGGGAAAGCCCGTACTGGNGCCAGAGAAGTTGGTGAAGGACTGTCTCCCGTGGGAGGGACCCCACGGTGGAGCAGGGGACGAGTGAGGAATCTTCCCCTTGAGGAAAGGAGTGGCAGAGACGATGTGTGGCGAGCTGACTCAACCCCCATCCCCTGTTCCCCTGCGCCGCCGGGGGGAGGAGGGAGAAAGCACCAGGAATGGAGCTGAGGCGGGAAGGCGGGAGGGCTGGGGGGAAGGTGTTCTGATGTTTGGTTTCCCTTCCTAATACCCTTGTGTTTTGGTTTTTATTTGATTTGTAGTCAATTAAATTGATTTTGTTTCTTCCCCAAGTTGAGCCTGTCTTTTGCCTGTGACCATAAGTGGAGAGTGATCCCTCCCAGTCCTTGTCTCGACCCATGAGCCTGCCCTTGTATTTTCTCCTCATCCCAACGTGGCCAGGCGCGGGGGTGGGGGGTGAGTGAGCAGCTTCGTGGTGCTTTGTTACCGACTGAGCTGAACCCGGAACCACGACAACAAGTTAATACATTTCCATTTAAAGACATAGGCCATATTGACTTTATGGAAGATTTTTAAGGAGCACAGTGAAGCAGTGCTGCCAGTGCAGTGCTGTAGTCAGAAAGGCTATTGTAATCCCTGCACATGTATGCAGAGGCAGAGTGAGCAGAAAAGGGATGTCAAGGGATCGGCAAGGGAACTCTTGGACTCCTGAATGCAATTATCTAGACTCTTTAAATGGAAGCTGAACAATTGAAAGAGGTAAAAGGACAAAATATAATATGCAGATGGACAAAATACCCTACACTGAGAAACTTAATGCTTGCCACGCTGCTGCTAGTTTTTCTGTCAAGTTTACGCTGACTCTGTATTGTGGTATCAATTATCTTGTCATGTGGGAAGGCTGAAGCAGAAACACAACATACACTGAGTTTTAGAATTCTAATTTACTTAACCTAATTATGTTGTCATTCATAATGTTTTATGTATGACTGCTGTTTCTGCAGCAGAGAGATGTGGTGAGTAGTGAATAAAAAGTAGGCTTCCTCCTCTACTGGAGGGGAGGGGTACATGCTGGCATTTAAGTAATAGCATCAATCACCTGAGGTGTCTTTAGCCAGGGTAGACTGAAACAAATCTCCCTACGCTCTTTTGTTTCCACTCCTGGACCGGCAGTGACTGTTTGTTATCTCTTCTGTTACCCAATCTGTTTTCACCATATATGAAACCGGTAGAGAAACAGCACACATCAGTTCATGCTTTTGACAGGCCTGAGCACATGTATTATGCATATTTTTTTGTGTGTTTGTTATGCTAGTGTCCTAAAATGGTTTCTATCCAGTTCTTTATGCCCCATTCCTCCCGTGAATTATAACTGACCTTTCTGTACTCATACTTCCTGTGCCCCCTGATTTTTGGGATGTTTGGATTACTGTGACTTAAGGAGTTACCAGATGTCAGAGGTGTTATTCATCTTGTCCTGACTTCATGAATGAGATTCAGTTCCCGATTTTGCAGGAAATGGTAGGCATCAGTTGTCTCGACATAGATGTCTCTTGCATTTGAAGATAATAAAGAACATCTGACATATTCATTTGCAATTGATAGATACTACACAGAACAACATCAGTCCAGTCCCCCTCCAGTTTTATATCATTGATGAACCCATGCATATATTCTACACTTTAGCAGCATCTCAAATGGCACAGGACACCCTAGTGTGGTGGACTTAACTGAGCCTAAATGACAATTTGCATGGGGGGTTTTTTTGACTGCAAAAAAACCCAAACAAACAAAAACTAGTTTGAGAGACCATAAAGCTGGTGTATGGTCTTATCATTTAAGAACTAGAATTGAGAGAAGAGAAAAGCATGGAGGGGGTTGGCAGCTGAGGATAAGGGAATGTTTTTACACCAGAACACATCCCATCTTTCATTAGTTCCATTGTTAAAGCAATAGCTATCACCTGTGGATATCTTTTATTTTAATCTTTTTCTATATTTTACATATAAGTAACTTTTTAGGTATTTGGAGTGATATTGTTACTTTTGTTGCTGTTGTTAGTAGTAATATTATTATTACTGTCAGCCAGTATGGTATCACATGAGATGTATCTCATTCATAACTTCAGAGAAATAGTAGGCAAGATTCTGTCACATTCTTCTTTTATAAATTTTTCTTTTAGTGAAACATTATCTTAAATATTTAGGCCAAGAGCACGTTACTTTGTGGAAAGATTTATTCAATAATATTATACCATTTGTTTGCCTTAAAAAGAAAACATTTTTGTTGGATATCATGGAAGTGTTTGGCAAGTTAGCAATCAGAAATCAAGTTGAAGCAGCACTGGTTCACTAATAGCTTGTATCACCTCAAGAATGTCATAGCTTTGAGCACATACATCATCAGTATGTCAAGAATGGCAGCTGTGCGGCAGAAACTGTGATGTGTGGCCTAGCAAAGATTCAGTGCTGCAAGGTAAATGACACATTAACTTTCCATCGTGCTGTAGGCTGTACTGAAATATGTCAGGCATGATAAAAGAGGTAAAGCTAAACATCTATTTTTGCTGTTGTTTTGTAACTGATACTTGATGAAAGTCACAGCCAAACAAATGTAGCCCCTCTCTATGTGTACGTCTATATTACTCTATATGGTAGCAGTCACATGGAAATAGTGTAATGCATGGAAAAGTCCAGTATCAGTATGGCTCTGGACTAATCATTAGATTGAAGATACTAGGAAAGATTGCAAGAGAATAAGCACTGCTTAGGTGGAGTACCTTTCTTTTTTTTGATTTGTGGGATATAAAATGGGTGGAAGAAAAGAACATGAAAGAAGTGGCCCTGTACATGCTTGTTATGGGTTTGTGTGGCACGGTTTTCTTTGGTCGTGGGGGAGGGGGCTGCAGAGGTGGCTCCTTTAAGAAGCTACTAGAAGCTTCCCTGGCGTCAAAGAGTCAGACCCGCCTCTG
>VYZV01017417.1:3022-18331 GCA_013401275.1 Pandion haliaetus | reverse complement strand
GGTCCTTCTTACCTGCCCATCCTCAGGGAATATGAATCTTGCCTTCTAATTTGTAAATGTTAAGATTGAACATATGATGGTGACCTTTAATGTTAAGCTAACTGGGACTTTAAAAAGTACCAGTAAAAGTTGCTCTAGACATTAGCAATCAGCCCAGAAAGAAGCTTGCTGAGAAAAATTGTCTGCACTTGCACTGGTAGTCACGCCACTTTGGTCTACTTGAATGTATTCTGCTCTAGCTTCAGCTCAACATACTGCGGGTTGTTTAATCTGAATTTTCTGTACAGAGCTGAAACTTGTCGGAGAATATTTATGTGAAGAAATTTTGATGTGAGAGGTGGAATGACACCTTTTTTTCATTTTCTGCTAACACTGGCTGAATTGGTACACCTTTAGCTATAAATAATGGATAAGTGTTTTAAGTATGCAAGTGAATCGTTACACATTCATGCGCTGCACTCCATCAAGTAATGTGCAGCATTGAATTGTCACTGTTAAAATGGTCAATAGTATTAAAAATTGTCACCGTTAAGAATTCATTGAAATGCACTTTGTAATTGTAAAACATACGTAGCCAAAGCATGGTTTACTTTTATTGTTAGTACTCAAAATTATTCTATCGACGGACATCAACTTCCTTTTATTATTTAGGAGAATATTGTTGATAATGGGTTTCTTAAGCTCTGCAAGGAACTATTTAGAATAGTTAAAGTTTTTTTCATTTCTACAGTTCTAATTTATATAAACTGCTTTTGTTCATACTTCAAGAACAGAACCATCACATTGACACCACACCTTGAAAATTCCTCTCTGTAGCTATGGCTTTTTCTATAGGACTGTTATACTGCTGAAGTATTTTGGAGCTTGTATACATATGTTTCTTATAAGGGTATGCCTGTGGGGAAAAAAAAAAAAATTGGATTGGTTCACCCGACAGGCCTTTCCAGGCCTATGTTTATATATGATGAATAAATGGTACCTATCTCAGGATGGGATAAGTCAACCTCTGGTGATACCTATTTACTACTCTTGACTAGTGAGGGAAGCTTGACTGGTTCCTTAGTTGAGACAGCAAAGTTAGTAGAGATGGATCCCACCATTAACAAAAAAGCTCCAGAAAATATAAAAATGTTATTGCATCTATCCCAAACTCCTTTACTAAGATTTGAATATCACATTTTAGAATAGCAGTGTGCTCATTTTAAAGGATAGTTAAGGGAAAACGCATAATTAAGCAGCTATTTATTAAAAAATAAAAATAAATCAATGCAAGCAGTCAGGCAGAAAGAATGAGTTTAAAATACATACCTAATCTATGCAAACAGACAGCTATGTGAGGTCCTGATGTATCAGGTCTTTGCTGCTCTATCCTTGAATATTATCTGACCATAGGACATTAGGGGCGTAAGAGGTAAATGGTTTAGAGCAGGGAAAGTGATGTTGTTTTAGTGAACGAGTTTAAAGAAATATACAGCTCTTGCCAGCTGCTCAAGTATGGGCCAATTTCTCTCTTATGGCAACATGCAGTGTTGCTATTTGCCTGACAAATGGATTTTGGGTGTATTTTTTGAACAGAATTAAAGACAAACAGAGATGGAAAATTCCTTGATTGTGTGCATGGAGATTTGGCTGTCTTGTACCAAAAACTGTGAGAATGCTAAGGTGCACTGGGAGTGGTGAGCATGGCATGAATTTCCATCTGCTCATTTTGTTGGCTAGAGCATGTTGTAAAGGATGTGTGCCCTCAAAATTGCTAGAGATGCAAACAATATTTTAAATTACTCCAGGCAGCAAGGTACTGCATCTGAACAGATTGAAAGCTGAAATGTTGATATCAGAAATTAAATTAATGCACGTGAGATTGAAACAATATCTAATTAAAATAATTTGAAAAATGACTTGAAAATTGAATATGACATAATATTTAGCAGGCTGTTGCTAGTTTGACTTTTCTGCAACCATTTTCATTCCAGGCCTGGCTGCCAGTTAACTAGAAATTACACATGAAGCAACTACCTCATGCCATCACCTAGTATAGATTGGAAGGAAAAATACCTTCTGCCTGCATCCTGTGTACTTGGTCCTCATGTACTGAATTGTAAAATTTAGTAAAGGGACCCTTCTTCTCTTTGTATCCTGCCACTTGAGTTAGTCATTTTTGTTTCAAGCTGGAGCATTTTGCATGCTCATGTTGTGGTTTTGACTTTTTTACTTACAGCCTGATGCTGCTTCTGCCCAGGGAGAGGAGTTACAGATTCACAGGCTGTAGCCCCTGGAATAAATGCCCAGGGCTGGACACACCACCCTGTAGACATATGCCAAAGTCAGGGAGATTTTATCTTACATTCCAGAAAGTCTGTTCTTCTGAACATGGTTGTACCTAACTATCTAATTCAACGTTCATTAAAGTACTTTTTAATTACTTGCAACAAAGGAAAGTGAATGAGGTGGGGAAAACCTATGTAACATCGGGTTGTTCTGTAGGGAAAAGACAGAGAGCACTGAACCAACTGTGGTTTTTCCTTTGTCCCATTCTCATTTAGTGGTGTGAATGGCTCAGCAGTTTCAGGAGGTGCATTGACTGTGCAAAGGCAGGTTTATTCTGGGATTGTGTTCTTCTCAACAGGGAGAGAGCCCAAATATTATGGGAATCCATTTTCATTGAATTGCAAGGGACAAAGGTTTTAGTATCTGCTATGTATATGCACAGCATAGTGCGTGGGTCTGCCAAACATAAAGGCAGTCTTTCTGGTCCACCCTATGAAGAAGCTTTCCATATAATCACAGGATTCTTTGTAGTGGAGGGGAAAACAAAGATTAACGTGATGTAAATAAATGCAACGCCTGCTTGTCTTAGATTTGGGAAACTTGTTAAAAAGTTAAAAGCTCTAATAAGCACCATCTCTCTGGATTTCCCTTCCTCCTTTTCCCTTTCCTTTCCTCAAAGAGGGTAAAATAAATGAAATTCTTCTGAATGTGGCTCTATGAAAGGAGCTTTGGAACAAGCTGATGGGAAGAAGACGGTTGTTGTAGAATTTGTCTGACAGCCTACAGTAAATCTGAATTAATTGCCATCCATCACTATTGACTGGAGGTCCAGTCAATGTAGTTAGTGAGTCTAGGGCAGGAATTGGCTCATTCCAAAATGGGCATGTAATAGAGGTCAGGGGAATCTGTAAGTAGGTTTTTTTCCTTCATTTAATTAAATACAACACACCCTCAAAGTCAGATTCACAGCAGAAAAATAAGGTTTCCTTGTGAGTGACACCATCTTCCCACAGACACTTTTCATATCCAAGGATGTTTTCTTCTCTGGAGCAGGTAAACCCTGCAGCAGCACAGGAGACAGACCGACGAACCCTCCTGCAAGGAGCCCTACCCTCATCTCGCTTGTGCCAGCATGCGCTCCCACGAGTGAGCTGGAGGGTGCGTTTGTACTTGGCAACCTGCTTTATAGCTAACCTTTGTAAGCCACTCATTTCTCAGGGCTTCCTTCTTCCAGAAGTGCTATCCTGAGAGTGGAGGTCTGCTCGAAGCCCTCTATAACTTGCTTCTCCTAATAACCGATGGACTCTAAGGTTAAACCTGCCAACTACAAAACTAGATGCTCAAATTCCTGACAGATAATTTTGCTAAAGGAAATAAACATTGGCCCTCAGAAAACACATCAAACCTCCCTCAGGTTAGCAAAGACTATGAGCAGTGACAATCCCTACCCTTAAACACTCAGTAACACCCTCATCGTGCTCTCTAATAGAGCAAAGCCATTAAGTTGTCCCCATTGTAATTTAGATCACAGAAGAGACTTCCACAGATTCTTTCAGGTTAAAATAACTGGTATACAGAGAGTAGGCAAAATTATTCCACTGTAGCTACGTGCTTAATTATATGGAATACTGCATAAATTGTCAAGTGCAAAGAATTATTCTGATAAATTAAAATCCTAATTAAATAGGCTATTGCAGAATTTTGAGAACATTATAGGGCTCCGCTTCTTCAGGTAATTTGCATATCCTTCATCTAGTGAATTTAATTTAAAGGCCTCCTTTTTTGTGTGTTTGGAAGCCCTTTTTGTTTCAGTGGAAGATTAAAAAAGGGATTTATATGTTGCTAACTGGGTTGGGTGTTTTGGGGTTTTTTTTGCTTTTTTTTGAATAGCTGTTTTTATTATGCCTCTACTGATGAGTTTGTCAGTTCTCCATTAGTATTTCAGGATTTAAAACTGTGGCCATAAAAAATCAACTTTGATGGAATGTGCAATATACCATGCTGCCCAGAATTATCATTTCCAGTTCATAAAATTTGCAACAGAAACATCATCTGCTGTATATTTGTACTGGAATAAATGTTAGCAGGTAGTACACTAAAATACTTTGAAAAAAATTAGGCCAATTTTCAAAGGATTAGTAGCTTGTTCTTAATATCTGAATTTATTTCCCACCACTTCTTCCTCATCTATCTATAGGCTATTGACTGTGTTTTATTGTCTTAAATTCTCAATTATAGTTATGCATAGAAAAGTTAAGTAGTTATAGTCACTGTTCAGCAGCTTGAAGCAGCTGCTTGATATGTAGTTGATGCTTCAGCTTGAGCTTCAGCACCACTGTTTTTGACAGAATTTCTTGACCTTCCTGAACTGCTTGTGGAGTTCAAGGTTAGCTAAAATATGCTGCTGTACATGCCTGGAGTGAACATGCCAGAGAGCGTCTGCTGCGTCTCTCTCTGCAAGCTGACAGTGCCTTAGCTTGACCATTTTCAGGTTATGATTTAATCAATAACACGTCATGCCTTCATGCCTCCTAATTTTGGCAAGGTTTATGTTAGCGTGGCTGTCAGAGCCGTCCTTTGTGTTTTAGCCAATATCAAGGGGGGAAGAGGGGTGTTAAGTAAACTTTTTTTTGTTTTTTAATATCAAAGCTTCAATAATTAAAGTCAGCAGGAAACCTATAAAAAGGAGGTCAAATATGTAATAGTAATTATAAAATTCAGCGATTCAGCAGACCCAATGTTTTCTATTAACTGTTCATGTGGTAGGAAATTACACACTGGGATGTTAGCCTTGCTGTTTACTTATACTCATTTTGCAGCCACTCTGCTGTGCATTTTTCTTTATCCTAAGCTACCAAAGAATCATTTGTTGAACCATTCAATTTCTTTGAAGGAGGTTGTGGAGCTTCCTGTGTTTATAAATCTTATAAAGTTTTGTATTTGGTAGAAAACTGCCTTTAACGTGTATACTGGGTGTGAGGCAGCCAGGTGATAGCATGGCACACCTTTGCAACAAAATCACACATCCAAAAGGAAGAATGTTGTTACATGACATGGCAGGTCATCAGCCATCAATGAAGCACCATAGTCCACAGTCTATGTCGAGGCTGAAAATCAAGCTTGTTAGCAATTCTTTACTTATTTTTTTGAAATTCATACTGCACAACATATACAACACAGTGAAAATGTAGCCTCAAATCACATGGTCCAGGCAAATCTCCTTTTCATGTGGTCCCTGTGGCACTGGGTGGAATAAATATGTTTGTGAATGAGTAAAGCATGGCATAAGTATTAAGCATGTGAGTATTGTATGCGGCTTTTAGGATGCCATCCAGCAAAACATTCCTTTAAGCTTTCTTAGCTTGGGACTCCATGTTCCTATCTGCTTAATCAGTAGCATATTAAAAAGAAGCAAAAATAAAGCCGTGTGGGTCTAAAAGGCAGACAGAACTTTCCTCTCCATTTAAATCACACGCAATGTTCATCCCTTGCTGAAGGTAGTCAGAAAAGTTTCTCTGTATTAGAATTGCTTGAGGTTTCACTTCTTGAGTCTTTGCACATATAAACTGTTACCAAAATCTTTCCACATTTCGGATATATGGGGTGAGATTTAGCCTAAATGATAAGACTCACCTCTGAAATAAATGTAAGTCATTTGTGTTGCACTTTGGACAAACTAAATAAAGTATCAGTTCACAATAATATTGCTTCTGACAATTGTCTGCTGCAATCTGAACTGTTTTGAATATGTTTCGAATGGCAACAGTTGAGTATTTTTCACAAATGAAAGAAAAATATATTAATTCCTTTCAGTATTTTTCTGTAAATTTGCAGTGTACAATATGTTCTAGCATACTTCTTGTCCTTTCTGGTAGGAATGTTTCCTTTAGGCAACTTAAACTGAGAAGCCAAGTCTATCCAAAGTGTGTCCATAATCAAAGGAAAGACATAGGTGCCTGCAGATGTGTACAAGATATGTGGCATGACTCATCACTTTAAATGTCCATCCCTTTCCATTGACTGCAGAGAGAATGTAGATGACGCAATTGGATTACATAGTCAATGACTAGACCCCTAAAGGGAGGATAGTTTAACAAGGCTGCAAGGCTTCATTTCTGCTCATAAATAAACCAAGCCAGGTGCCTGGGTTTTGGCCATGAGTCCAACTGGCACAGTTTGCATCCAGAAGGTTAAAGTCTTCCCATCCAAAATGGGATGACCTTAACCATACCCCCAGCTGGGAATAATCTCATCCTTGTGCTGTCCCCAGAATGGTAGTTGGGCATTGTTTTGTGAGAATAGTAGCGGGCAAAGGCCAAAGTCATATGAAGACTATAGTAATGGTTTCAAAGTATGGGCAATGGTAAAACAGTGCTCAAGTTCATGCCCTGGGCATGTTTGAGTTGCAAGTATAGATGTAGTCTTAGTTATTACTAGCTCTATTTTGTATTTAGCTGTTTTATGCTGTATTACTTAATTTTTGTTTGAAAGCTTTTACTGATACAGAAGCTGATAAATAGGAAAAAACCTAAATTTCAAAAAAGAAAACATTGTGCATTGCATCCCTCTGTTGTGAAATAGACTATTTATTTTACCTGCTGGGTAAGAGTTTGTACTTGTTGTGAAATGTCCTACACAGTGACGGTGCTGTTTTAATGGTAAGGTGCTGCCCTGCTTTTCACTGCAAGGAAGACAGTGGGAAGTTTCCACTGAAGAGAACTTTCCAAGCATATTGTGTGTATGTGTTAAATGTTTGTGATACTGTGTATACCAAGGGGACTAGAATTATTTTGGCTTTCATTTTCACATAATAATGAACAATTAATGGTATACCTATGCATTCAAAAAACTGCCCAGCAGAGTTGCTGTCAGGGTAAGATATTCCATAGATGGCATAGATAGGAACTGTCCTGAATTTATTGATGGAGGAAAGAAGGTTGTTTATATTGTAAATGCTGCAAAATCATGCATATTCCAGCTTTCCTGTAACTCTTTCAATCTTAATTTTCCTTACAGCTATAAACAAAGAGAAGATTGAAAAAACAACTGGACTGAAAATTCTGCAGACTGGTGTGGGGGAGGTAAGTGGCTTGGGGGCATTTTACACTCTCAAAAACATTTTAATTTTGGGGTTTTTTTTAAGAAATCCTGGAGCTCATGAACGTTTGTGAGCTACCAGTCTGATAGTGCTAAGGGCCTTTTTATGATACAGTTGCATCTGTCAAAATACAATCTGCTGCACAAATAGCACTGTATCCCACAGAGAAAAAAAATACCATCCTTATGAGAAAAGTGTAGCCGGCTTTAAGAAATGCAGGTTTTTGCTTTCTTGTATCACAGGAGCAAAATCCCCAAAGATGAGCACAGCAACTGAAGACGTTGTATTATTCCCTTTGTTTTTGATGGAGTGCTATCTCATCTAGATCAATGAAAGTTTAAATTTGGGGTAAAGAGTCTTCAAATGTTAGAGAGAATCTAACAGTGGATCACTTGCTTATTTTGAATGTAACTTGAAACATAAGACATGTGTCTGTTATACTGGTGATATCAATAAGCAAAAACTCCACTAAGCAGTTCATCATTTATTAATAAAGATGATGCTATCTGCTAAGAACCTTGTATGAGCTACAGTTGATTGCTAATTCTTGTGCTAATTTTGTGTACACAGTTATCTTTTTTTTTTAATTTTCATTTAAGTAATTTTGCTAGTGGTGAATGTTCACAGGCCTAGACAAATGCCTTTTTTCTTGTGATTACATTATACTCAAGAATAATGAATTACTAACTTGTAATATACTGAAGGAATTTACTTTTTTTACTGATTTTCATTTTTTCTATTTCTAATTTTTATCAGTTCACACCTAAAAACTTAACTTGCCAGAATTTCTGAGGTTCTTTGTGCAACTTTATTCACATTATTAAAAGACTTCGTCCTGAAGAGGTACTAACACTGAGAGCTGCTGAGATGCTCAGGGCAAAGCTGTAAGAATTAGAACTTGGAAACAAACATAGGTGAAATCATCAGAAAATGAAAGTCAGTGTCTCTCCTTAACTGGAGCTGATTTAACTAGTTGAGGTTCTCAAGAATGCATAACCTCAAGAGCTGGGAAGTGTATCCTGGAGCATGGCTGTGTGCCTCAGGCTGTCCCCTGACTTCAAGCCAGAGTAAAGCTTGCGTTTGTGCTATCTCCAAGCCCTGTTTTCTGCACAATAGCAGGAGAACCAGGACTGTGGCACAGACTATGGAAGCCACATGCAGTAAAATTTTACCCAGCAGGACTCCTCATGCTAATGATATACCTCCATGTATTTTGTCCAATTCCAGTCATTGAATGGATTCTAGTTGACTTCAAAGTCAGCTGGAAAACGAAAGCCCACTTCACTTCAGACACTTACTGTTAAACAAATTGTTATTTTATATGTCATCAATGTAGAAAGCAAGCACTTTTGGATATTTGAAATGCAAGAAGTTGTCACCTGTTAAATGCATCATTAATCCACATTGGAGTAATAGGGTTGTTGTAACCATCATAGTCTAAGGATGTACTGGAGATACAGCCTTGAGGGCATCCTAGCTTTTTTAAAGACCAGCTAATAGAACTGGAAAAAATGGACAAGTTCCTAGGCTAGAAATCACCCCAGTTTGGTTTTTGTGCTTAGTTTAGTAAAAGTCACTGCAGAATTCACTTCCCATATATTTAGGCTATCATAGCTTTTAAAAAAACTGGTGATACTACTTGGATTAATAAAGACTTTGACAGAAGGTTGTGCTTTACACTCTGCCAAATATGTATTTTTAAAAGGCAAAAAGTGAAAATGAATAAACTGAAGGGAAGCAGACATTTCAGCCTAAATATATTCCAAGTTACATCTGAGATATGGTGATCAGTGGCGAAAGAACCAAGTGGTTTGGAACATTAAGGTGATGGAAGAACATTTATTCAGCTGCTTATATATTTTGCTGGATGTGAATTCTCCCAGCTGTGTACATTCCCGTTTCTAAGTCTTATCAGATATTGTTGTGTACATAATGAATACATTTCTGCAGTCTCACCTACATGAGAAATAATGGAGTGCTGTAACCAAGCTGTTTCTTTGTTGAGAGGGTATCAGATTCAGGCTATTTCAGGTTAAATCTAACTATGTTAATCTAGTTTTGCTGTTTGTTTTTGATTCACCCTGGTGTTTAACAGTGTTAAAATAATAGAAAGCACATATTTTAACATAGTGAAGGAGCCTTTTTGTTGAATAAGGATTTCTTTTTCTTCCCACTGTAGGAATGGAATTATATGTAATGCTAACTGTAAACCAAAGTTAAGATGCTCAAATCAAAAGTACTTAGAAAAAACTCTTTAGTTTCAGGATGAGAAATGACATTTTTGTTTGGACAGTAGGTCAGATTCATGACAAAATTAATGAATATATAATCTTCACTTGCGGGACTGTAAAATAAAAAGGATTGATTTTGCATGGCGAGTTTCATATCTGAGATAGCTCAAGAGAAATGTAGCTGAGATCCTAGTGGCAAATGGAGCAGCTGTATAAACAAATGCAGGAACTGTTCTAAGCTCTGCAATAATTTATGTGTTGGTCTGGACAGTGGAATCTCTTTTTAGGTATTAATCTATGATAACAGGGTTTGTGCCTCAGAAAGAAATGTATAGACACCAATGATTACCCAGGCCTTGTGTGCGGTAGAAGGAAACTGACTCTCTGTGGAGAAGAGAAATGCTTTGCAGACCTCGATCTCTTGCTTTCTCTCTCTACCTCAAGAAAAGCATTTCGAAAGCAACAACATACTATAAAGTTCACACCAAGCTTACTGAGCCCTTCAGTCAAGTCCAGGGAGGGCTGATGAATTGCTTTTATGTCACTGCATAAACATGTACTATGTAGTCATTAACAACACGGGTTTGGAGTCTACCACAGCTACAATACAGTTCATCATCTTTATGTCATGTGAAAGATTTCCACAGCTTCAGTGAGTTTTTTGGATAGAGCTGAGGTTAGCTGCGTTGTGTCAATGTAGGGTAGGCTCTGCTTTAGCAGGATTAAAAATGAGTTCCTAAGCTGCAATGTCAGAAGCCGCTCATGTGTCACGATGTTGATTTAAAAGTTCTATATGTTTCATGGGAAGGTTTAGATAATATAGTGCAAAGCATTGTCTGGACTGTGGGTAAGCAGAGCTTCTTTCAGGTCATTGTGGAACAACAGACCCTTACTTGTACTCCCACAGCGTATCCACCTCAACATCTAACATTTGCCAGCAGAATATTCAACAGTCCAGGGATCCAGAGAGTTGGATTGGAGTTTCATGTGCTGTGTATCACTCTTAAAGTGCTAATTATTTTGGCACCTGTCTTGTTTGTAAGAAGGCTGTTATACTAGAAAACCAGGAATAACTCTGCTGTAGAGAAAACCAGTGCTGACATTGAAATCCTGAGGATATGTGCATTGCTGTAGTACAGACTACCTCTGGAATTATATTTCCTAAGATGTTTATTTTCTGTTTGGAGTTTTCCAGCACCTATAACAGCTCTAAAACTCCTATACAGTAGCCCTCCCAGATTTATTTGGCTCATTGTCATGCATAATGTTTGCACCACACAAATTCATCATGAGCTTTTCACACCTTCTTGGTTATTCAGATACAACGAAGCTGCTGTTGTCTTTGAGGTATTTTATTTTGATCTCCCACATATCAAATAAATCTCTGAAGTCCTAAGGTCATCTTCAGAAGTTCAAGAACCTCCTATTATTGAGTGTGTGTGAGGGTATGAATGTAAGTGTTGTGTTATCTATGTGTATATTTGCATAATACCATAAGAGGCATAGTACTGGTAAAAAAACTGAATAGCTGAACAGCATTTAAGCAGGACCTGTTACTCCATTCTCCTCTTTCCCAACTCGATGTGGACAATTGCATTTTGCAGAAATAAGAGTTGAAGTTGTTGCTCTGCATGGCTGAGCACCCCTGCGAGATCTGGGGGACAGCATTTGGTCTCACATGGAAGGAAAACCTCCTGAGCAGCAGCATGGCTCCACCTGACTCCTGCCAAGTTCAGGATTCATCAGGGTTGGGAGCCCCAATCCCACGCAAATGTTAATCCCAATTGGACTTCTACCTGGGAGCTGGTCTCCAGCCCAAGGGAGCTCAGCAGGCCTCATGAACCACAGCCCTGTACAGAGGTCACTGAGTAACCTGGAATTCCTTCCACATCCTTTAGGAACTTAACCACTTCTTTCTCTGCACATAAGCACTTTTGAATTATTATAAAAGCACAGTATTTTTCCGTTCAATTCCATGCTGAGCTTGGCTGTGACCAGAGTTGGTCTGGTTCAAGTCCAGCCCCAGTTTAAGAAAATTTCAAATAATGGTTCAAATGCAGTTACTATGACATGGAAAAATAACTGTTTACTCAGCTTTTGGTTCAAATTTGTTTTCAGCAATGATTTCAGAATAACAGGTCAGGCTCTCAGTGGCTCAAGAAAGCGTTATGATTCAGATCAGGTTTTGGAGGCTAAAAGTCTGTGATTTAAATAATAAAATCTGAATCGAGGCCTGAAACAAACCCAGGGAAGGGCACTGTTTCTGTCTTGAACTGGTAAAACAGCACCCACTGTGGAATAAACTATTTTAAATTAACTCCTTCAATTTCCTAGTAGGGATGCACAAAATACACTCATCACTGGAATTGTAACTTTGTTTGTAGGATCTGAATCGTGATTCTCATGTGGCAGACATAGGAATTAGAATAGTTTTCTAAACCAAATGGAAATAACCCAAAACATATGTAAAATGAACACTTTGCCATGCCTCTACATGTTCTAAAATAGCGCAGTGATATTTTGACATGTTTCAGGATATTCTCATTTATAGATATTTTGATAGGTGTAGAATTATGTTGATGTTGCATAAAGTGATGTTACTACAATAATGAAATCTGCATTTAAAAATTCTAGTGAAGCTAGAGAACATGATAAAACAGACTTTCCAGTGATGTGCAAGCCTCTTTGAGGCAGGAGTCAGATTTCTAACTTGTTATCTTCCTTAATGTTGCCAAATTTTGTCATTAATGTCTGTGTATCCAGATTTTACCCAGAATGATATTGGAAATCCATAAAAAATTGGAGTACAGAACTTGACAAATCATTTGCAATTGTTGAAGAATAAGGTGTCAGCTTTCTTCCGATCTTCTCCAACTACTAGGTAGAATGCTGAGGGTTGGCTTTCGGCTTGTAAAGACCAAATTAGCCTGGGACCTACTCCAGCTGCTTTTCTTACAGTGACATCTTGACAATCTGTAAATGCTCCTGATCTGGAGCAGGTATTGCACCCAGAGGTACACAGGGGAGGGATGCTGTACCCAAGATCACTTAGCAAAGGTAGCTCTGATACTGACCGCAGTGTGGGAACAGCAGCTGTGTATGCACAAATACTCAAGTTTTAGCCCAAGTCACAGGTAAGTTTTTCAACTTCCATTGAAACCCACCCTCCTCTTACCAGAACTAATTAGGCTGAAGCCAAGCACAGGTGCATATGAGGGAATACACCTCTGCTTTACAGTGTAAGTGTTCTTAGACCAGGGGACACTAGGGAGGGCTTTTTCCATGAGCATCTTTCAGCATCTTTTCCTACAAAAACCATGGCTTAGAGATCAGCAAATTCATTTTTTCCTTTTACATGAGATCTGGGACTGGAGATTCTGCAGACGGCTCTTGCTGTTGTTTTTTGCTGATCACTGTGGCTGTGTCGATTAGCACTTGAACAGAGATTTCCAGGAGGACAAAATTTTTGGAGCAACATACATTGCTATGGGCAAGGCGTGTGTCAGGTCACAGATGGGCTCTGCTTTAAGGCATGTAACTTTAAGAAAAATAATCATTAAATGAAAAACTTTAAGGAGTGCAATCCTAGAAATATTCTTGGTGAAGGCACAGTGAAGATTTACTTTATCCCACACAGACAAATTCTAGATTCTAAGGCTGTGTAACCCTTAAAATTCCATAGATTATATTTTACATAGCATGCTACTACTAATATACTACTTTTATGGAGTATTACTGACAGTGAATAATATCTCACTATTACAGTTTTGTGAGTATACATGTATAGTAAAGTGATGCTAATCAGAAGTTATTTATACAGTAGTGTTGAGAAGTAATGCTTCAAGAGCTTTAAGGAATAAAGCTAAGCAGAACGTTAAATTTCTCCAAAGAGAATGATGGAGCTCTATGGTTCATTTATTTAAGATCTTGTATGTTTTTGCAAAATGCATTTTAACTAATATTTAGAGATAATGTTAATGCTATTTATTAACTATTCATTATGGTACATAGCCCACTAGAGGGCTGCTTTTCAAATAAATTGCATCTAGAGTGTTAATAAATGGCAAGATAAAAACAAAAAATATGCAACATGAATATGTATATCATTTTACCACATTATTTTGTCATATAACTTCTGTGACTACATGTTATATACAGAACATACTAGCACAATATAAATCATGGCCCCAACTCTGCAAAAGTTTAGAATATGCTTAGCTTTAAGTATGTAGTTAGGCTTTCCTTTTAAGCTACTGATAAGTTTAAAGAGATGCCTGGATGCTACTGAGATTGTCTTCTGTCACATATCACACCGTCTGTGGTTGTGGAGGGGCAAAGTTCCAATGTTTATCCCCTCTATTTGATTTGAATATTGCATAGCAGAGGTATTTTGACATCTGAATGACAGGTCACAGCTTCAGTTTGGAAATCAGGTGTCAGTAGTAATTTCTTTTCTTGTGCTCTGATTGTGACAATGCCCTCCCCCTTTACAAATTTTTAAAGAACACGACAAGGAAATGAGGAGATTATAATGTTAAGAAAAATACAACAAACCTGATTTTCAGAGACAACTATCAGTGTATATTGATTTATGTTTTCCTCCTGAAACAGTATAAAAAGCACAAGTATTCAAGTGTCATGTTGGTTCATGAATTCCTTTACAGTAGCACTGTGTGATTTAAAGGAGCAGAAGTGCCAAGTGATGTGGCAGTTGCCATGGCGACTACAGCAATTCAATTTTTATTCAGTATCATGTAAAATGAAACAAGATACAGTTTGCCTTGTGGCTTCAGGAACTTATGCATCCTACCAGTGCTGTTCCTTTTTGTTTTTTTTTAACATTGTTCTGTTAAAAAAGTAGCATATGTTTGTTTTAAGGATTAGTCTTGGTTTTAGGCCGTGTCATGCCATTGTTTTTGAAGCAGAGTTTCCCTTACAAACCGTTATAGATCTGTAGAGAAAAGAGATTTAGATACTAGCACAGACTACATAAACGAAACTGCAGGGTAATTCTGCTTAAAAATCGATGCTATTATCTACCCTATGATTTGGCAGCCTGCATTTGATATATTCATAAAGAAGATATGTCGGGTCTTCACATAGGAGAGTGTGATTGTTTGTACTAGATATCTTACTGATTCATGAAATTCAGCATCCTCTCTCTACCAGCAGCCAGTTCATTATGACTCAAAGGAAAACAAAATCTTCAGTGGTGTAATGGGTTGGCTGGGGAAGCTGTAGATTAAGAATAAATTCTGTTTAACTGTCAGAAGTTTGAGTGATAGAGCTGGTCAGAAATTGTGAGAAGGGAGATTCTTCCACCTCCAGAGGCAAGAGCTTGATCCTGGCAGGAACACATGGATTTCAAGCAGTCTCAAACAGATTTAACTATTTGAGGAGAGGAAGAAGTAGCAGATCCCTGTCTCTCAGCACTCTCTCTAGCAGCCCCTGGGCAGCAAATGTTCCCCTCCAGGTCAACATGGAAAGCCACTTGCCAGGACTTCTGCTCTTGTTCTGTAAGCATAGGACAGTGCCTTGGGCTAAGATTCAAGCTGTGAGACATCCAACCTTTCTATATGAATCCCTGGCAACAGGGGCCTTACAGCTACGTCAGTGTTAGTAAAATAAGCAAGAATAGGGCACAGAACATGTCATGGTCCCACATTCATCTGTACTGTTAAATTGTTGGCATGGTCAGTCACGCTGTGTCCT
>VYZV01017410.1:18739-79105 GCA_013401275.1 Pandion haliaetus | reverse complement strand
TTTTTTTTTTTTTCCCCAGGAGATGCTCTTACCCACAGTGTGAGTACCTGTGGTTCAGCAGCTGCAAAGAGGTAGCAGTCTCAGCATGACGCAGCTTTATTCTCAAAAAGGCAGAAATGCCAAGTCTTGCTATTCAAAAGGCTGTAAAAGGAAAACTGCTTAATGTAGAAGTAGCAGTGCTAGCAACCTTAGCTGTGCTTTTATTAATATATGTGCACCTACTTTTGGTGAAGACTATGCTGCATTTAAAAACTGCTTGCGGATGCTTTTGGGGGGGTTCTAAACCTGTCCATGTGGGTGTTTTTTTTTAAACAGGAGCAGGAGATTTTAATCATGCTGCAGATTTCACACTTGAAAGAATTCACAGAACATCCTATCCTCAGTCTGCTGAAGAGCTAGAAAGTTAGGCTTAACTGGTCTAATGTTGGGGAATGTATAGAAGGATTTCCATCTAGCAAGCAAACAAAGGTATATCAGAATGAAAAGAAAATTCACATCTAAGGGAGAGCTGGAAAAAATTGTAGTTTTCATCTCATCTTTTTAAATTAGGCCTTGGGTGAACACCTGAAAATTGAGTTGCTAGAAGAATTAGGAAGTAAATATTTTCACTTTTCAGTCTCCCTATTACAAGATTATACTGGAGTTTATGATGAATTGTTAGAGTGATGAAATACCTGAAGTTCAAGGCACCAAACTTCTGCTGATGACTATATTGGGTAGTTCTTACTCTAGCTTCTTATAGTGGACTTAGAAAAATGAACTATTCTGACTTAATCCTTTCTCCTTGGAATGAGCAGCAATTCATAGATTTATATGGTACATGTTTACCTCTCTCATTAGCTCAGTATCATCCTTCCATCTTTTCTTCCCATATGTCCACTCATCTGTGACAAAGGCATGCATAAAGAATTAATGCTGTCTCTCTTCTCCCACCCCACTCAGTACAGTTTTGCATCTTATTCAATACCAACGATTGTGAAATCTCAAACAATGATCCATCAAGCTTGTTCTGAATGCCTGAGGCTTCAGAGAAAGGCAGCACCCATGTCACATCTCCGTGCCTTTGGGCGACAGTTCAGTATTGTGGCTTCTTTGAAATACAGAACTGGATTTCATCCCTGATCTTTGGTGATCTGCTGAAACAACAATGCATGAGATGTTATTAACCCTCTCAATGTGTAGAATTATAGAAGCTGGTGGCATGAGTGTTTTCTTTCCAGTCCTCACAGTAATCCATCTGGGGTACCTTTCAATATGTGCCTGAAACAACATATTGAACAATTGGGTGTGTTATCTGTTGGGAAAAGTTTCTCCTTTGCCCCATCTCAGTATTTCACATACGCTATTCAGTAAGGAAGCTTATAAATGAACAGTTTCACAGAGAGAAAGGAGTAAGAGTTGCTGCGAGGCAAGAGCCATTCTCATTTGGATTTCTTAATAGACAACTTGCAAAACTTATGTTCCTGGTGCAATGCTACTGCTCCTGTCCAATTCGTCCCCATGTGCCTCAGATTTTGGGTAGGAGGAGGCAAAGATGGGCCATAACAAGGCTTTGCAAACGCCAGTGGTTGTGGTGCCTGGGCAGAGGTGTGGGTGGGAGACAGGACATGGCAAAATGACCTCCATCTGAACACTTACTTTGGAGACTTGTTCCATCAGGGATCCAATCTGAGGGCCAACCTTGTGACCTGCTTAGACTGCCTAAGGAGGTCCAGTAGACCTCTTAACCCTCTTTCACATGAAAGCTGTTCCAGCCTTATGCCCCTTCTCTAATATTTTTGTTTCTATTTTATGTAAATCAGGATGTCCTCTTTAGTCACATGTGCATTTCACCTGGTTCTAAATCCTAGAAATCTCATGACATCTTATAGCCCTGAGCTCCATAGATGCTATTTAAGTTGAGACAGCTCATCACAAAACTCTTTTCCTACTTTTTGCAAGACATGAAATTGCATACTCCAGGGACATGGTGATGAGGGAAGTATGTTCTTCAATTTGTGTTAAATTTCTTGAATTCTGTTCCCTTAATGCAACTGTTTCTGATGCAAAGCAGTGCAGGAATGAGAATCAATACACTTTTACCTCTATCCTTAGTGATCTTAAGGGTACTAGAGCTACATGTTTGAAAGGTTTCCTGGAAATTTCTGTCCCTCAGGTATTTTCTCTCTGCCAGTTTGCCAAACCCAGCCACACCATAAAAAAGTGACTGCAGACAATACAGTTTTCCTTCTGGCTTTTTATTTGGCCATATGACGCAGCAAGAGTTGTTAACTTGAACTCCAGATAAATGGTGTTAATACACATTTAGAAATGTGCAGGGGTAGCCCAAACTGAGTCAGCATTTTAAGTGCTTTCTGTGACTCTCCCAATTTTCTGTTTGCAGGAAAGCACTATGGGAGAAAGCAAAGCCAGTGAGTAGGTGGTAATAAAAGACCTGTGATACCTATTTCATAGAAGCAATGGCAATAGCATGTTTTATGAAACTGCTTCATCTTCCTCATCTTTTTCCTTTGTCACATTTGTACTTTTCTTCACATTGTCCTATCCCTGAAGAACACACTTTTGCAGGAAACTTTGCTTTATTTCTTTCTTCCAATCCTTTCATTAAATGTATTTAGGGAAGCTGTTCATATCAGACATTCTCTGTTGGCATCTCCTTTGTGTGTCTTGCCAGATGTGAGGATTAACCTTCACTGCTTGTAAAGCACTTTTAGAGCTAAGTTGGGGCTGGGAAGAAGTGTGGTATTTATGCAATATAAACAAACAATAGAAGGCAGCAAGGCAGAAAGGATAGTTGGGAAGTTGGTCATAGAAGTCTAAACTGGAAGTCTGGGAGAGTATTTATCAGCTCCTAAATCCAGTCACATTTAGGGCAAGAGCGAAGTATGCAACAGCTGCTGATTGTAGCAAAGGAAACTTGCATGTTCAGGGGTACACTCAAAAACCAGTTTAGATCTAGCCAGAGACAACAACCTAGTATAACAAAAGTATAGTTACATTGTCATTACAATTTTATCAAGAGGTCTGTCTTCAGATGTGAGGTTGATTTCTGTTAGATCAAGCCACCTGATCTACCTATACCTCAGGCTACTTTTCTGTGAAGGAGGTGGTGGTTTATGGTTTTTCCACTTTAAAAATGCTTTGAAATTCATAGTGGTTAGGCAAAAATTTATAGTGATAATTTCAGTAGAGATTTGTTGAACTGTGGTGAAGAACAAAGTATTTTCAAAGTATCTGAAGAAATGGAGCACCATGTTCTCACATGGTGTGAACTGGAAAGGCTCCAGCTGATGTCCGTGGATCTGTGCTGATCTATGCATCAGCTGAGAGTCTGGCCCGCTCTTTATGAAGACCATTTCATAAATGGGTGGAAAAGTAACATACAAGACCTCTGCCTCTGGCTGTCCTCTTTTTGGCTATTGGCTCAGTCCTTTCAGCATAAGCTTTCCCTGCTAGAAGCACGCAGTGCTCCAAGTGACAAATGGGATGCTGAAATCATGAGAAAACAGTGCAATCAGAAGTCTGGCATCTGAGAACCTGTACTTTTGCAGAATTTTCAGCCAGTTTGTAATAGTGTTTCAGGATTGGCATGCTAACAGGTTTAAATGTGCTTTAATCCGCTTATGTAATTTAAGCACCTCTGGGAGCAGTGGGCATTCATTAAATTATTTGTTATGGTGGGAGTTCTATCATATTAAGCCAGATGCTGCTTTCCATGAGATATGCTATTGTGCCTGGCCCAAACTAAGCTGAATAACTCCATCAAATTCGATTAGGCTATAAAATAGGTCTCTGCTATGTATTAAAATGCATCAGAGCACATCCTTGGCTCTTATAAGCACCTGAAAACGTTTCCTGAATGTAACTTTATCAGCCACGCTACAGCTGACGGTTTTTCCCCTTCCTTCAATATTACTTTTGACTCTTTCTACATCATTACCTGTCCTACAGATAAATGCTCGTAATGGTTGATTTAATTGAGATGGAGAAATACGTTGGTGTGAAGTAGCTCAGAGGTCTCCTTTATTGCTGTATATTGCAGAAAGCTATCCAAATTAAAGCAAACTTGGTTTTGAAGGGAACAAAGAAAAATGATTCAAGTCCATTATTTACTCTCACCATTTGGTGAATTAATACACTCGATAGCAGCATACCCCTGCATATTTTGCAAACTCAGATCCAGTCCTGTGTTTCTCCCATGCAAGATTGCCCTTGATCTGAACAGGAGTTTGGAATTCGTGAAGAATGTGCGGGCAAACAGTCATGTAAGGCATGTGGTCTCTTGACTGTGTTACAACTGAGGTAAGACCAGACCAGAAACCTCATACGTGTAAACAAGGTACACAACTGCAGTATCATTTTTTTTCAGTTCCTTTCTGAAACATTTTCTCTAACAGCTCTACTTCACTTATTTATAGTTGAAGTTGACAATGTGTACTGGATAGGTCTGAACTATGTTTTTGTCTTAATTTCTCTGTTGGCTCCCAAGGAAGGATAGTTGTGTCCATTTGCAGAGCACCAACGACTGTTCCTTCGTGGCTTTGTGCTCTGTAATCTGTGCTTGAACCAGTTCAGTTTGATTCTCTTGAACTGACTGTTTAGATTGCAGCCTGTTCCCAAAGCCTCTGTTATAACCCACTCTCCAGTGTAGCCTTTTTTTTACCTTTTGCTGCTCTGTTTTCCAGGACCAGCTTGGCATTCTGCTTCCTGCCACGTTGCCCAAGTGCAGTATACCTCTTCCACTCTCTGGGCAAGTGGGACTTCATCTGTCACACTCTGCTGACCCAAGCTGGGACACTGATATCTCTGTTCCCTAGTTCTTGAAGGTTCTGGGTCCTATTCACATCCCTAGTGCTGCTTCCCATACTCCCTATACTTTCATTTATTTAAAAAGTAAAATATACAAAAGACAGCATGCTAAGTCAGAAATCATAAACCACAATCACTGTTAAATAATGTGCCCTACAAGACCTATGTGTAGGTTTCTGTAGGTGTCAGCAGCTGCAAAAAGTGTTGGGTTCAAGTCCTATAAATCCTTTCTTAAGAGAAACACTTATGGTTAGAGTGCAAGCCAGAACTATATTCTTTTTTCCGAGTCGAAGAAATAAAAGTATACGTTCTTATGTCACATTTCAAATATTACTCTTCTCAACTTGCAAACATTCAGGCATCTTTTGGAACATGAAATGATAAAATATTTTTATGGAGTGGGGAAGAAAACAAAAACCCACAAGAAACATGATAACCATGTATATCATCTGTGCAATAAACTGAAAACTAACAGATGGTTTCACTGGAAATTTGGCCAGCTTCAGTGTTCCCAGCTGCAACTATCTGAAATGAAGTTGAAAACTGTCACAGAGCAACCCTGAGCCTCTTAAAATCCACCTGTAAGTCCAAACAGGTTTAGCAAAAGTGAAGGCCACTGGGCTGTGGTTGTCTACACCACTCCTCACAAGCCCTGCAGCCAAGCCTTGTTTGATGAGGAGCTCTGGGGTCCAACCCTGGCGTAGGCACTGGTGGGTCCCACTGACCATGACGTTTAGCTCTGTGCTGTCATCCTCTGTTTGGGCAAGGTGAAATCGGCTCTGGCCACTGCAGTTCTGTTAGGTTCAATTTTAAATTAATTGAGTGCTGTCTGCTCAGCAGCAGTTTGCTAGTTTTGTCTGTACTACTTCTGAGCAATCTTCAGGCAGAGAACGTGGTGGGGGAAACCCACCCCTGGAAGGAGCCCAAGCTCCCTGGCACAGTATCGCAGACCCTGAGAGAGCTCGAGAGAGCTCTGCCTTCCTTCTTGGACCTGTTTCCTAAGCGCAGACTGCTGCCTGTAAAATCAGGAACATGTGCTTAGTTCAGCACCTATCTTGTGCAGCCCCTGTGCCTTTTCTTTGACTGTAGGCACAGCAGCCCTCTCTTATCATTTATGCTGCTGGAATACAAACAAATGTAAAAAGAGCAGCGAGTATGGTGCATAGAATGTATGGATAAGGAACATATGCTGACCTGGCATTAGACTTCAGTGGGTCCCTAAATGCAGTGGCTTCATCCATTACACCATTCTTCTCCTAAAACGGAAAAAATTCACACTGCTGGTGAAGTGAGAGGGTCCGATGCCACCCCATAGCCTGTGAATGACAATTTAAGCAGCACTCACCTAAGGTAACTACTGGGTTGAATACATTCTCTTAGAGCCAAACTTTTAAACCTCACAGAAGTTAAATAAAAATGTTTATATAAAACTCCATGTGTATCACATGCATCTGGAGCCAATCAAACACTTCCCTAATGAAATATATAATGGCAATCTAAGGACAAGTTTTAAAAATACACATGCATTTTAGGAAACGTCTTTGATGGAAAACCAGTTTTCCAGCCACTGGAAAATGACAAACATTACCTTGTTATCCTCAAAGGTGGCATGTGATTTCGTAAGCAATTTTAAAAGGGGTTCATCAGTTCTGAAGGAAATATTATCAACAGTGCTATCAGATTTAATGAGGATGGAAGAGTAGGATGTTGCTGAAATGCCTAACTCATTTAGGACTAAGAACAGTTAATGAGCTCCTGACATGGGAGGTCTTGTTCCAAGTAATTTCTCAGAATTCCTGGAGTATATTAGCCCTGGTCTGTTCCCACTGGAGCTGAGGGAAATGCCACCACTACTCTGTGAGAGCAAGGCTGACCCGTTATTTACTACCTTATGGTAGCCAAAGATGACATAGCATTTGGGGTTTCTTGTGTTTATTTTGAGATTGCAGATGGAAAGTTATGGGGTTTGTTTCTATTTTGCTGTTGTTTCTTATGTCTGTACAAAAATACAAACGTGGGCAAAACATAACATCCAAGATTTTATTTCTTAAATCTAAAGGCAGATAACTTGTCACAGATGCTTTTGGCCCACCTAAAGGAGAAGAAGTGTTGTTTTGGCTTTCCTTAAATGCTTTGATGCTGAAAACTGTTGTGATTTCTAAACAATGATTTACTATTAATAGATTAATCAAATGAAAGATATTCCATTGTAATGTCAGAAATAGTAGTTACATATTACCAGCTGGAGTCTGTTTGCTGTCCCATGTATCAGATTCCTTGGGTAACCTTGAAGAAATGTGATTATAGTGATATACAGGGAAGCAACAACAGGGCTATGAAAAGAACACAATAGACCTCAGGGTAAATCTTGTTTTCTTGAAAGGTGTTTTCTTCTATTAGTGCTTCTCAGTGAATTTCATGGTAGTTACCAGCCCCAGTTTGATTTCTCCTGAAGAGAAATTCTCTGCAGCTAAAAAGGTATGGCATGGCAGTAGTACATGTAGATTTGTCTGTCTTTGCCAGAGCTTCCCTGTTCTCTTTCACAAGCTCAGATGTTGAATGAAGCACCAGTTTCCACAAAGCTGTCACTATTTATCGCATCTGTGGTGTTCCTATCTTGAGACATCTTGAAAGGACACATTATTTGGGAAAAGTTGAGCCGCCACCCCCTGATAACCTAAGCCAATGTAAATGTGTCTTTTGAGGAACACCCAAATACTGTCACTCACATCTGCAGATCAGTTCATCCCTAGAGGTTAGGTAACTCACGCTGATAAAAGAGTTAATAGAAAAATCAGAAGAAACCAATTATGAAGACTCCTCTGTTACTCAGTAGAGAACAACCTTTCCCACTGTAGTTTTGGTGGTTTAATTTGTGTTATTACAAAGCAGTGCATATGTTAAAAAAATTAAGTGAATACCTAAAACAATACAGAATAGAATTATAGCAAAAGAGCCCTAATGTAAATTCTGGTGTGTGGCTGAGTAGCAGAACAGGCAAGTAGATGCTGAGAAAGTGATGTATGCCATTAAAAAGCCTGAAGGGAAAATTACTAATTCCTTGCTAAAGCACATTCATGGTAGGAAAATATTTTTATGAAGAAAATATCAAAACTATTTACAGAGTTTATAACTCAAGAAAGGCACAGTTGTGATGACAGAATGGAAGAGTACAAATTACCTGAGACAACAGAGTTCTGTTGTAGAACACAAATGGGGTCATTTAGGAGTGGTCCTAACTTCAAAACTACTCCCAGCATAGGAAGAACAGCTCAAATGGACCAAAAGAGTCATGGATGATGAGGTCTGAATGGCAGACACGCCTGCTGACATTTTTCTATCTGCCAATTTTTTATAACCTTATAAACAATCAGCAGGTGGGGCAAACACCACAACTTCTACTTTCACCACCCACAGAAAAAGTTGCTCTGTAGGAACCTCTGAGACCTAAGAAGCTCTGAGATTCTGGTGAGCTTGGAATGAAATACAAAACTAGAGCCCTGACTGCTTGTGGTTACCAATGTTTTCACGGCACTTCTTGTGTGAGTAGGAGTGTTGGCACCAGCAGGCAGGCTGGTGCCAGTGGGGGTCAGCATGTTCTGCTGACCTGAAAAGACTCAGTGCTATTTCAGTTCTGTGCAATAGGCTCATGGGTCAGAAGTCCCTAAGTTGTGCTGTGTGCAATTAAGCAGCTGCAAAGTTCCACCTTTGTGGTGAGTAAAGCAGGGACTGATGCAATTTACATTTGTTAGGTGCTTACCAAGGAGATGCACATCAATGAGATATATAGAAAAACCACAATGTGGATGTGAAGAACCTCAGAACTATATCATGCCCACAACTTACACAGTCTGCATAGCTTTCTGGATCCCTTTCAACATGAAAAAGTCCAGTACACCTCTAGAAGGATATTGTGATGTGGATGCTTCCTTTAAGAGGATGGAAGAGGAAAAATGCAACTGAAAGCTGGCCTGGTATCCCAGCCCCATTCAAGTTAATGGCAAAGAGCCCTATGATTTAAACAATTTAGGATATTGCCTTTAATTGGTTCTGGTTACACAATCTTCTGTTAATGTCTTTCCTCCCACAGTTTCTCTGAAGGAATGTGGTCTAATGAGAAAATGTTCTGTCCATTTTATTAAGGACGGAGTGCTAGCCATGAAGACAGTTCCCATAAAAATCACCATGCAGAGGTGGATTAAATCACAAACACCAGGGCCAAGGGCCCCAGCTGCTGGAGTCATGTGATTATCATAGAAATCAAGCTTCTGTCTTTTGTTTGGGAAAAAAAAATTAAAAACACAACTACTGTGTAACTGAGGAAGCAGCATTTGAAAACACAAACAGCCCTGAGAGGTACAAACTGTACCTTAATAGAAAACCAATTCTGGATTCATTGGCTAAGTCAATGCAACAACCCTCTTCACCTCCAAAAGTACCTTAGAGTGTTTTCCATGCACATGTTCCCCCTGCCCAAAATCTTTGAATTTAACTGAGGTGCTTCAGCTCAGGCCACATATGGATATTGGCCCAGAGGTGAGGACCAAAGTCCTCAAACTCCCTTCTGTTCTGTGGACACAAGAAGTAGCCAAAATTTTATGCCTGATCAAGTGTGCTTCCTGGTCAGGGTTTGTACACCTGAAAGTCAGGCAGGCAAATGACAGCTGTCACTGCTTGCCCCAGGCAATTAGGCTGCCTGCAGAAATCCCTCCCAGTGAGCTCTTCTCCTTCCAGACCTCGGTTTTAGAGCCTTGGCTCAGCATGGGCTGTGAGCAAAAGTAGTTGCAGCCAGCAGTTTTGCAGCAACTGAATCCAAGAGACTTTTTTTTTTTTCTTTTTTTAAGGGACTTGTTACTTTAGGATATTTTGTCTTTTTTTAATCTCTTCTACTTGCAAAAGGAAGTCTTGCCAGCAGCTCACTGTAAAGAGAGGTGGGAGAGTCAAATAGATGGTTACACTAGGTTGTCACTGGTGGCCGATATGGGTTTAAGACACAGTAAAATAGAAGGATTAACCTTCATGTCAGAACCTTATTACCTCACTTAAGGGCTCGTCTATGGGAAGAGCCTGACTTGAGCTCTGGTAGGAAAGGGGAAATGACAGTAAGTCATTTTGGGATGAGGGAAAAGGTAGGAACAGCCCTATTGTCTCTCTGGGGAGTGTGGGTGACTGGAAAAGTGGCCTTTACCATTATACCTCACTAGGAGAAGAAGATCCTGCTGGCCTGGGAGGGACAGTGACCCTTTGCAAATATGATTGCAGAAGAAGAGAACAGAGCCACATTCTGTGGCTGTCCTAGGACACCAGGCTGCCTTCTTCCAGCCCTGCTGGGCACTCTTGATGAGCAGGTCAGTTTTCCTCCCTACAGCAAAAGGTTAAAGCACGAGCATGCTCATTTCCCCAATAGGAGGGTGAATCAGTGTAACTGGTTCTTGGGTAGGAAGCTTGTTTGTGTGCTCACATTTGTATATATGTGTGTTTTTGTGTTTATTTGGCATGGTTGACATTTTGCTGTGAAGATTAAAAAGTTAAATACCTGTAGAGAATTTTAGGATACCTATTTTTATCCATGCACCTCTGCCTTTTCTGGAAACACTGCACCAAGTAGATTATTCTTAGGTGAACTTTCAGCATGAATAATAATTTCAGCAGCTTTCTTCAGCAAGCTGTAGCTACTGCATCCGCTTAATGGATTATTTATTATAAGGGTCCTCAAGATCTCTCTGCCGCCTCTCCCTGGTGCATTTTGGGATATGTCCTCAATGGTCCTTAATGGCAGCCTATTGGCACATATACCCTTGGCATGTTATATATGTAAACAGATATGTTTTTAAGTCACTCATCTGCATTTCCTCACATACGTATAACCCTACCAAGGGCTATAAAGACACAGATGGCTTTGTGTTGTTTCACCTTCAGAGCAGCAGCTTTATTCCTTTGAACATTTCATCAAGTGAACATTGTTTTCTAATGCTGTTTCTTGCAAATTGGATGTCAGATCAAACATTTGTATGGGAAACTCAGAAATCTTAGCTGACACCTGAGTTCCTGAAAACATGCATTGCAATTTTTCTTTGCACAGCTTAAAAATTTGAATCTGCTTAGTTTCCGGTGAAGTGTGATTCTGATTTAAGTTTTTTAATTTCCTGATGTATAGGTCAGGAGGGCTCTTACTTTTGTACATACCCTTGTGAGAAGACAGAACAAGTTCTGTTCCCCAGCATTACCTGTGGTTAGAGATCAGTGTGTCAGGTCCTGCAGCACTGCAGTGATTTTTCATTTGGACTGGCTTTGTTTGAGGTGACCATGTGAAATGAGCTGTGGTACTGCACCAGAGGAGCCTGCCTTTGCCAGGGATATGCAAATGTTTTGCTCCTGCCCAGGCTTTCTGTGGTAGAATTTTTTGTGTAAATACAGTGAAAGAATGGTCAGTGGCACAGAACGTGACTTCGATATTGATTGGTGTCACTGTTGCATAACATTTAGGTGCCCTGTAAGAAGCAGGGTCAAATCAATCTACATGTGTTTAAATACTCAGAAATAAGGCAGTGGAAAAATTTTGGGAAAAAACAATCAGATCTTACCAGAACATGATGTTTGTTAAGCACTGAGCCAGACCAAATTCCCCTTGTCTTCAACAAAGCCATGATTTTACCAGCTGTTTTAGTTCCAAAGCAGTGACAACAGACAGACAATGAATATTGAAATCAGTGGAAATTCAAGGGACTCTACTTATCAAAATATACTTTGCAGATTTAGGTCTTCATTTATCAAAATGAATAATGGGGGCCAGTAAAAACCCACATGCTCATGGCTTTTTAATGTAAAAATATGTGGAATCCCAGCATTTATATCAATGTGGAAGACCTCAGATGCTTAAAAATAGGTAAATTTATATCATTATGTTGAATATACACATGGGAATATGAGGCACAGAGACCATAAATGCTTTGCCTACATCACCTAGAAAATTAATGAGCAAAGTGAGATAGAATCAACCTGCCTTTATTCCCCATCGCAGGGAACTAGGAACAGCTACTGTGAGCAGTAGGCAGGTAGCAGGACATAAGGCCCTTCTACCTCGCCATTGTATAAGACTTTTATTGCTGCATAACTGTCCCTTCCACTTTCAAGGCTGTGGTCCCTTTATTTTCACCTAAAAATCCTCTGTCTCTCCCCAGGAGAAAACCTTTTTGATACACACTTTCTTTTTCAAGCTGGTTTTACATGTGAAATTATAGATTCCCCCTGAGGCTATTCTGGAGTGACAGCAACTAAAGCTTTTATGTGTACTGGCAATATATATGTTATAGACAGCTAGATCAACAAATTAACTGTGGAGTGGTGGCAGGGCAGTTTTAAAGACTGTTTAGTTTAGATTCATACTGGAAATAAGACCACAACATAAGTTCTATTTCTGTATCTAAATGTCCTCAATATCGAACTAGATTTAGATGTAACATTGTGGCCTCAGAGCTTTGTCCCCAAATTTTTCATGGTTCTTGTATCTGTTCTTCATGGCTTTTTTAATGAGGATCCTTTTTAATCATGCCTATTGGCACACGAAACATTAAGTTTTCTGAGAGAAAGAATGTAATTCTGAAATAGCTGAAGTTATGCTGTTTTAAAATCAGCTTTGAGTCTGGAAAAAGCTGTTTTGTGAGGTTTCCAGAGGTTCCTGCCAAAATGCCATAAGACCATTATTTCACATTTGCTTCCAGATTTATCTGGAACCCAGAAGTGTAGACACAACACAGAAGAGCTGGAAGAAACAGGAGTTCACCAACCATTTCTGAACTTTCAAAATGAATTATTTCTGGTTCAGTCTGAGAAAAACAGAGAACTTTGGGGAGAGAGGAAGTTGACTTTATTTCCCAACACTTTTCCATTCTAAAGCAAATCCTCTTCAGATTAAAGATCAGTTTGATTAATTAGAAGATAATTATCCATTTGCTGACTAAACAATAGCTTCTTCTGTTGAAACTAAACAATAGTTTCTTCTATTGAAGTCTATGCTTAAAACACAGTCCTAGTCAGAGAAATGACAGAATAATTGCCATTGCCTATATTTATTTCTCACCAATATCAGAAAAATATGCTCCATTTCAGAGAAAACAAGAATAGGAGACAATACTCATAAAATAACTAGTATCCTAGTGAGCAGGACAAACAAGTGGGTATATCAGGGTGAGGTTCAAATGTTTGACTGGAGTCAGAAAAGCAACTGAATCTGAATCTTTCTTACGCTGTCTAAAAGCACTGCCCATCAGCCAGGCACCTATTTTGGGCTTATCCTCTCTCTGGTTTTGATTAAAGTTTCCATCCTGGAGGGAAGCTTTTGTTGAAGCTGTTCTACTTTTAAGAAGAGTTTCAGTTTCAACAAATAGACATTTTTAAGATGAAACACTGCTTAACTAGGAATTTCATAACAAGTTTTACTTACTTAAAGATTTGTTTTTAGGGAGTAGGATTTTTTTTTTCCTTCCTTTGCATCATCCTTCATTAAAAATAAAAATAAAATAAAAGAGAGTGGTGTTCCTTGGGCCAGAGCCTGCACAGAATTAAACCTATTCATACTTCAACTGGTCGAATTTTAGCCTAGTCTAACATCCTGGGATATGTAAGCCACATTATCCAATGGAGGCACACATATCTAAGTGAAGCACAGCACAGCACAAATTATGGGTCTGACTGAACTGCAAGGGATCATTTTGAAGATAAGTACAAAGTTTTTGTACTGACTGAAAATTGTTTGGGATCTGGTAAAGGGATCCTGACAAAATGTTGCAATTCATCTGCTTAAATTCCTCTTCAGTACGCACATACATATGTGTATGTATATATGAGTACGTGATAGATAAATAGGATTTTCTGCCAGTAACTCACTCATCATGCCTCACGTACTGGCAGCAGATCTTATGTACATACTGAGAAAAAGGTTTGGTCCCCGTGGGAATGTGTGCATGTGGAGGAAAAAAACCACACTCGAGTCTTATTGGAGAAGGGTGATTATAACGCTGCGCACATTACTTCAGGTATGTGCAAGTCAAATACCTACTGACCTGAAGCAGTCATAGTTCAGACAGTCCAGCATGGCTTCCTGCCTGCTGTGACCTGGCATAGCTGAGGACAGCGCGAGGTTCCTCAACGCATGGCTGGCAGCCACCGCTTCCCTAGGAGTGGAAACCTGACGGCTGGTGATAAAAGGAAAGAAAATTGTGCATTCAGAGTTAGCTTTCTGAAATCATGAAATAGGTAGGTTCGTATCTTCAAATTAATGCTTTCAGGCAGTGGTCATTCTTCCCTCCCTTCCGCAGGTGAGTGGGGAGCATTTTCCTAAGTCGAGGTCCGGATCTCAGTGCTTCTCTAAATGCTGGGCAAAGACCACCCCTACTGTGATGTCAATGCAATGGAGATAACAGGATGCCACAGAAGAGATGTCTGCTTCTGCCCACCTGCTTTGGACCTTCTCTGAACTTTGTTCAGGGAGATTTATTATAAGAAAATTGGTTTGTGTAAGATAAAATACATTTTAATTTCTGGAAGGGAAGCCATTTAGACATACCTTCATTTTTTTCCCCATGTAAATCAACTTTTTGTTAGTAGCACAGCAGCAGACAAACCTCAAGGAAATTCAAGCTCATTTTTGGTGAAGCAGGACACAGTAGCTTGCCTGCATTTCCAAACAACTTGATGCTCCTAAAATTAAGTTTTTGGTGTATGCCCAAATATACTACAAAGAAAGCATTTTCTGCAGTATTTTGGTGCTTCTGTTTGGCTCCAGCTGGAACCAAGAAATGTAGAAGCCATTACAGACATGAAGAACAGTTGTAATAGTTTGCATTTGTAAAGTGGTCCAGATACTAACAATAATGGGCTGTGGCTGGAGTGAGCATGGTAAAATAGCTCTGTTACAAGCACAGTGCTTCAAATGAAGTGGTGAAAAGGAGATAAAGACATTAATTATATTAGGGCTGGTATACTTTGACCGGAGGTGTAGCTGCTTATGAAACTGAAAAGGCTGTTAATTCAATCACTGAAATAATTTAGCACAAAATAATGAAAGTGTGGCAATTTTTAAATAAAGCTAAGAGACTTTAATTACCTAGAACTTAGACTTGCTTGGGACTGCAGAAAAGAGGGATGGGTGGTACATCATGTCTTATCCTGTCTCATTGTATTTTACAAACAGAGATAGAGACAGTCAAAGACAAGTAAAGAATTTAGACAGGTTCCATAACTCATGTAGTGACTTCCTCTTGACAATTTAACAGCTCCTACTGTACTTAGACATATTTCATGCTAAACTACAAAATTATCTAAATTTTCTTTAGTAAGTGAATGTGACTACTTTGTCACTTATGAATAGAAAGGGAGCAGGGGAGGCCTAGAGATGGCTGGCATGATTTACTCTGTTTGGAAAATGAATGTAGGCCTAAATGTTCATGAAGAGGAACAGATGCTTTCACTTTCATTGAGGATCCTT
Source organism: Pandion haliaetus (assembly GCA_013401275.1). Classification (NCBI taxonomy): domain Eukaryota; kingdom Metazoa; phylum Chordata; class Aves; order Accipitriformes; family Pandionidae; genus Pandion; species Pandion haliaetus. The sequence goes on along the minus strand of VYZV01017410.1, from coordinate 63,810 downwards.
GACAGCACTTACTGAATTTGATAGTATCTTGGTCCATACCTATTCTTGGGCTATACACTCAGTCGGATAAAATGCATGTCAGTTTGCTGTGCCAAACTCATGAACAGTGGTCACTACCCATTCAAAACACATAGTAATCAGACAATTACTGGGGTGACTCCAGTGATAGTATCAAAAATAAATAAAAATTTGTGATAAAAGCAAGTGGGAACTCTCTTTCCAGTAACTTCTATTGCATAAGCACATAATTCAGACGACCAGGCTTGGGTGCTATTGTATTAGATGCTAAAGAATACAGAGATACAGTTTGTGCCTTAAAAACTCCTGCAGGCTCAGAAGGGAAAGTGTAAGTTAGTGTTGACTTTTTTAACGGTAATATTATCCTTGCATCCCAGGAAAATCAAACAACAAATCACATTCATGCAGTACTCATAAATCAGCAGAACACAAAGCTGAGCTGGACAACATTTACATGACATGAATCACAAACTGTAAAATGCCCAATAAAATTTCACAACATACCTGTGGAACAAGTTTTGCAATGTGCAAATAACACAGACTCCCCATTACCAGGAAGAAAAAAAAAAGTCTTTCAACGTACACAATACAAATTCTACAGTGCACATGAAAAACAAGTTCCACGATATGTATGAGGGTTTGAAAAATAAATAGAGTATCTTAATATTCACTGAAACCTGAAGTGACCCATTGTCTCATGTTGAATCAGTATTTGGGTTTTGTGGTCTTTCATTGCCTCAGGGTTTCATTTGTGAAGGTGAATTAATGTGAGAACTGGTCTTTTAAATTATTTGTCGTATCTGTGACCTGAAATGCCATGAAAAGTCTAGAGTGTGCCTTTTATTGGCCCCATAAATTGGCCCCTGACAGATTAATGAAAGCTTCTGAAAAGCAGAAATGCAAACAGAGGGGAATATAACCTCCCAAAGCATAGGTACAAGTACTCTGTGCTATGTATATGTGCAACATACACAGTGCAAACTCATAGCAGAACTCCATGTCAGCCAGAGGAACGAGCTTCCAACAAGAGGAAAGTCAACACTCACCATAAATGTTTACAAAACAAATGATGCAATGAATACCACATATGAGCTTACTCCACATAATTTTAGGCACCTAAATGAGACGTCAGAGTCTTTTTAGTATTTGCTTCTTACATAGCAGAATCTGTAAAGACTCTAGCTAGCACTATGCCCACCTGATAGTCAGCTCCTGCAGTACCTCCAGTTTTCCCCTTCTCTCCTAATCTGCATCTGCCAAGTGATCACACACTCTGCTTGCTGTAGGCTGGGCAAGAGACAGCATCACCTGAGGCTGCTTTGCACATACGCCCGTATGGGTCAGCTAGGTGTGTGGGTTGGCTAACTGTGCTGGTTGGCTAGCCACGTGGGATGGCTAGCTGTGTCGATTGGTGCACTATCCTGGCACATCAAACAGCTGCTAGCTATGAGGCACACAGAGTAAAGTTTCCTTCAGGTAGCTTTTAATTTGTGTCTTCCATCCCTCTAGCTGTTGGGTTTTCACAAAATGCATGGAGATGTCCTGTTTCAGAGAGCTGTAATCTTGGATTGGTTTTGTCTGTAAAAGGTAAACAGATTACAGAAATTGCAGGGAGAGGGAGAGCAGACAGGCAGGTATTGGAAGGTGTTTCTTCTTAGGAGATCAGATAAAATAGCACTAGAGCAACAAACAGGAGATAAAGATAGGGGTAAACATCCCTAAATGTAGTGACCTAGGCCAAACAAACAAACAAAATCTTTAAACATAGCTATACCTAATAGAAATATCCACAATTTTATGATACTGTCTAAAAACAGAGGGTATATAAAGGAATTGACACTGCTAGTATCAGTCTATAAGCTAACTGTCATTGCCCTTCAGTTAGAAGGATGCATCTCCTCTTTGTTAGTTATTCCCTGTCAAATTTCTTTGAAGTACTTGGCCTTGCAGCTGTGGAGGTACATGAACGTTGCTTTAGCCACAGGAGCCTCTGGTCACAGAGAAGTGTAATGATCCAGTGCTAATAACAGCAGAAGTGTGCAAGAGCTCAGTGTGAAGAAAGGAAATGGGTATATTTCTTTGCTTTTAAGTGAAGCAAAAAGGAGTGATGGAAAAGAAGAGTAGAAAGAGAAGGAAAGGATGAACATGGAGAGAGAGACAGAAAAGAAAAAGAAAATGATAGGAATAAAGATGTGGAGAAAGCAGAAACAAATGACTTATCACTCCCAGGCAGTCCCTCAGGGGGAGTGTTACAACATGAAGAACTTGATTCTTGTTTAGGAACAAGTGTACAGTGGAGAAATATCCAGTTTCTTTACCGCTGCGAGAAGGGGTATCTATATTTTTCCATCTCAAGCAGTTTCCATGTGACAAATTACTTGGCCACATATTGGGTAATGGTGGAGTGCACAAGCCCATGTGGTATCCAGATGAGCAGTACTGTACATTAGGCCATAACAGCTAAGTACCCCAGTAATATTAGCACTGATGTGCTGCTGTCACTGTTGATTACAATGACAATACTCTTGTGCCTACTGGAAATCCTCAAGATTAGGCCAGAGAAAACTAAATCCCTATTCTCTGTACAAACTACATCTTGTCTTTGGAAAAAGGTGAGAATTCATTAAAGAATGACAGGCTTTGTTCTTCTCAGATTTCTGCGAGGTCTAGTCCATCTACATCCAAGAGCCAACAGAAAATTATTATGTATACATTATCTTTTCAGTGCTGCTTATTAGTCATTTCAGAAACTGGTAGTGAATGAATATTCCTAACACACAATTAGGAATCAGAATCTTGTACCTTATTCCTGCCTCATCTTTCAGTTTTCCTGTGTGGCCTTAAAGTATAACTTCAGATAAATTTCTTTGTTCCGCTCAACAAAGGAGACCCATACGTTTAAAGTAGGATACCTACTTAGGTGTTTAGTTGGATTAGGGTCCTTCAGAGGATTTCCTAATCTCTGGAAAAAAACTGATTAATTGTTTAAGCATTAGGCCTTCAAGGCCTAGTCTTCCCAGAAATTCAGATCTGAATCCTGGGCTGGGCCGACTAAATCCTTTTATGATGACCAGACCTAGGACTGTGCAGGGTATTTGTTTCTGAGTGCTAGAGAGAGGATGAAAACAGGAGGAGGTGCATGCTGAGTGAGTAACATGGGATTTAGAAACCAAAAGAAACAGTGAAAGAGAAAGCATACTGCAGTTACAGTTTAAACCTTTCTTGGGACATAGTCATGGAGGAGAAGATATTGTCTGCTTCTGTCACCTGATTAAATTTTGTCAGACCAACTCTCAAGGTGAGACTTATCAAAGCTGTGTGATGACACTAGATTTTGAGATGCCGCAGTTGATCATGAATCCTTGACCACATTAGTGATGGTAATACAGTTTCCCAAAAGTGCTGTGCCATGTAAGGTAAAACCCAAAGTTAACTTCAGAAAAGTAATGTTTGGAGGAAGAGTCAATGGTATGGTTAATTGACAAATGCCCATTTTTATCGCCTGTCTGAAAAGCATCCATTTTTAATGTGATGACATTTCTGTAACCTGATTAGAAGGCTTGAAAACTATCAGATGTTCCCATAGTTGCCCTATGTCCTTGAAGGCCTTTTTGTTCTTCTTATACATTGCATAAAAGCTAAAATTACTTTCCTGCCGGCTTGCACATACTTTGGATAATTTTAGCCAGTGATTGGATTTCTCATAACCTAGTCCCTCGAAGTGTCTTCTTTTCAGAGTTTGCCAAAGGGTTTACTAGAAATGCTATTTCTTACAAATCTCACCTCACTTTGTTCTGACTAAGCCCTCCTGAAATGCTATCTGTTCTGCAGAGCATTCCTTCTACAGCCATCACATGCTGCTGTGTTTGCTCTGTACTTACTAAACTGCATTGTACTCACATACGCCTCTCAGCTGTTTTTTCAAGGGAGAGTTTCTATTCTGTCCTGTATTTTTTTTTCCCTTGGTTGTTAGTAACTTATGGTACTCTATAAATGACAGAAAAGCTCATAACAATCTTAAGTATAAGAGGAGATCAGCCAAGGAAAAAAGTGAATAATACAGCACTTCTCCAAGTGTTGATATAAACCGAAATGATGGTATGAAATAAGTCAATAAATCATCTTGCAGTGCATTTCAAACACTTTTGTTTGCCACCATGAGTAAGCACACTTGCTGAGACAGGTCAGACCTCGGATAACATGGGATTTTTCTAAGAATTGAAGGTTTCCCTGATACGTACAAGTATTTTGTAAGTTTAACCTGCTATATCCTCCTTCACCCTTACCACCTGTTTCCCCCACCTCACCACCTTTTAATTGCCTCCTAGCACTGTGTTCATGGAAATACTAGAACAAAGATTACAGAGCTCTGAAATTTCAGCCAAGGGGAAACTCTGCCAATAATTTTTACCTGGAAAAAAAATGCTTTTCTAACAGAAAAGATAAGGAATAGTCTTTGTTTTAATCTAGAATTGCACAAATTAATTGGCTACTCTGAGGCGTAGTTATTTGGCATAACATGTTGCTTTGGGAGCTGTTTCCAGGTACAGTGTGGAGCAAATCAAGCCCTTTCTTGTTCCTGGGAGTTCCCTGTCCTTGCCATGGAATTGCATTAAGTAGTCAGAATGCTGTGGTCAGTGGCATAATTGGGTCCGGTCCCGGAAATGATGGGAATTCAGCCAAAGTCTCTGAGGGAGAGAGAAAGGGCTCTGTAAACAGTTGTAATTGGGTCTGACTTTGAAAAAAATCATTAATGTGCTGTGTCTTTTAAACTGCTAAAGGTACTCTTACACACTCTAATTGTCTGTATTGTGTGCCTGTTGTTACCCCTATGTCTATATGGAAGACATAGGTCCCTTCAGTTCCATGTTGAAAGAGACAGGTTGGATCCTTACTTTCTTCCCATAGTTTTTTATCTCCTCCCTCTAGTATGAGAGACAGAAATACTGCCAGCAGGCAGAAGTGTTCAAGATTTCTACTGCCCAGTGGGGCAGTCCCCCATACGTAACAGGAGAACTATTGCAACTCCTCACTCCTACCATCACCATTGCGGTTGTATGTAACTGCTGATAACCAGGTTCCCCATCTGCTGCCTGAACATCCTACAAATACCTGAACTGTTCTCTGCAGAACGTAAAGGACAGAGCTGCAGAGAGAGGCAAGATACCCAAAGGAAATCAGTCATGTCAGATAACTCTGTTGTGAAAGAAATAAGTGGGAGACAGGAAGAACAGCTGAGTGGGTGGGAGAGCAACTAACTGTTGGGAAAATAATTGCAGCTTTGGTGTCTCTTTTGGTAAGACAGAAAAAAAATTTTTTGTGTATATCCATATGCCTCAAAGAAATTCTTGGTGTATGACAAAACAGGATGAGCAAGGCTCATAGTTTTTCACATAAGGAATTTCTTGCTCAAGACAGTGAAAAACAGTGCTTAGAGCAAGGATGCTGCTACCCCATTCTACAGCTGAGTTTGTGCACCATTAGGCAGGTTGGCCCACTTGCGCCTCTGTGTTTCTCCAGCTCTGACATAGGGAAGTGACGTTTGCCACATTTTCATCTTTGTGGCCCAGTGGATGGCAGCTGCAGCAACAGAAAATTACTTTCTTGAAATGTCTTTTTTGCCTGTAAGAAATGACTGAGTCAGATGAAGTCTACAACATGATAGAGTGAAAAAAGAGGCTTGAAGAATTACTTGTGTGCCTGAAAGCTTGCCTGCTAGTCAGTCTGATAAAATATATTGACTTTGTCTACAGACTTTGTTCTAGATAGAAATAAACAAGAGTTGTGGTATAATATCTAATGTCAAGACAGAGTTTTCCTCATATGAAAAACACTGACAAAACTGAAGTGCAAGAACCAATGTAGCCCTAGCCTGTCTGTGCTGGCTTACACCCAGCACTGAAGGCACTCCAGAAAGGGGCTCTACTGATGTGATTTAACTAAAAACCTTGTGTTAGACTTGGTGTGTAATATATCTAACAATCTGGAAAGAGTAAGTTGGGTATTCTCCCTGTGGGCATGGACTTGGACACAGAAAGACAGCTGTATTTTTCAAAAGTCAAGATTATTGCTCAGCTTTCACACAATCTGTACTCATTAACATTGACACTGTTTTCTAACTGTTGAAGAACAGCTAAAATCAATGGACATGGGGAATTGCTGAAATACTGTAATACTTCTAAAGCCAGACCCATCCATATTTAGGAGAAAAAATGCAGCAGAAGCAGTGCAATCTGAGAATTATTTTCTGTATAACCTCAACTTGAGTTCTCATCCCAAAGTTCCGGGATGGACTTGTCTAGGTTTCTACATATCTTTTTGGCCTCATCTCAGCAGCATCTGAATGTTTAACAGTGCTTGGGAATCTTCATGATGCCTGTGAGGCAGGAAAAGTATTCTTGTTTTCCTTTTGTTTTAAGGAGGAAAAGAAAGATGCGTGAAGTGAATTGCCAAAGGGCATGCAAATATCTGTGCCAGAGCCAGGAATCAGGTGCAAGTTTTCAGTGTACCAGCCCAATGCCTGAAAGAGCAGATTTTTTCCAGTTATATCTATTTATGCACCACATAAATAGGTAGACCTGTTGTGTAAAGATTTCATACTATGTGTTTGCTTAAAACATGGGTGTTTTACGTAATTGCTGTGACATTATTGGAGCATTCCTTGGTCAAACACACCAAACTCACTTCCTTGAAGACCATTTCAGTGCTGTAAAATGCAGGAAGTGGCTCTAATATCTTCCACCTTCTTGGCCCTGATTCAGGGTCAAGGGGGTATTTCCAACAGTTGCTTTTTTCAACAAAGAATGTTCTGAAACCCCAGGCTGTGTGAACTGAATAAGTGCTCAGAGCACACACTTCTATAAGAAGCTTGCTTGCCTACTAAGCAATTCCCAGCAATGTCTTTGGCTGCTAGCTATTGTTATTTGTTCCTACTGTGGCAATGCCTAGAGGCTTCAGTCATGGATCAGGGCCCCATTGTGCTAGGTATTGTAGAGACACAACAAAAAGGTCTTTGTCATACTCTTAAGGCAAATCTGAGGTTGGTCTGGGAAAAGAACTTTCCTGAATCCAAAGTCCCAGGGCCAACTTCTAAGCAGTTTACTGCACTCCAGACTTTGGGTTTATCCTTGGTTTTCTCATCTGTGTTGTTTATTCAACACAGATAATAAATGAACTCTGAAAACACAATGAGAAATGCAGAAAACGGTTGTAGTTATATTTCTCACTGCTCTTTTAAATAAATAGCCAGCCAGTGATTGACAGAGGTGCTTTGGGGACTCTGTTGCCATCTTTGGCTTGGTCCATGCCTTGGAGTGTCTTTTTGTGGTGACTAAAGTGTATCCTGAGGCAGAAATCACACTTGCCAGAAAACTGCCTTTTTCTGTCTGTATTTCGGATGTGTGTATTTCATTTGCCTCATACATATGCCATTGCTGGGGGTATCTGCATGACAACAGGATTTTTGCTCAGTCATTCATCAGCTGCTGGCACTTGAAGTCACATTCCTTTCTGTATCACATCACATTTAGTTGCTGTGGATACTGTTGTGATGCCACAAACAGAGGATTAGGGCTTGATGTAGCCATCCCTCTCCTAGAACAAAAGGTTCTGCTTCTGAATGTCCTATCTGCAGTACAGGCAGGCGGAGAAATGAGGGTCACTGAGGAGGGATGGTACTGAAGCTCCATAAAATCCCCCACTCTACACATGTGGCAACGATGTGTTTATGTCCCCAGAGGGCCCTGGGTGAATAAAATAAGGAATTAAACTTGTATTAAAACTACTAATGTGCAAGTACCTACAAAGCCGTGTTAGGGCCCCCCATCTCTGCATCTTACTAGGAAATACTCTAGCATTGGTTCAGCACTTCAGCTTTTTTTCTTTTTTGGAAGTCCTCTTTACCTCTACTCTCAAACTAAGAATGAGAATAAGTTTTTCCAGGTTTTGGACATACTGCTTATCTGGCGTATGGGATAATTGAAGCCACAATCACAGAAAACGGGTCTGGAAAGTCCCTCAAGGGGACTCTTCCTCTGCTGGGGAAACATTGTGTAATGCAAGGAAAGAGAAGATGGTCTGAGAATGTAGTTTGTATTTTTCTGACCCTCAAAAGCAGCTCTGTAGGAAGTGATCCTATTTCAAAATTCACATTCAGCTAACAGAAATGAAAAAAACTGTTATATTTCTGGCAAAATAATAATATTAAGGATCATATTAATTCTCAGAATAATTCAGCATTTAGCACTGATAAATCTTAGCTATTTTCAATTATATGCTGATTAAACACCTTTATACCTCATTTTTTGATTTTTTTTTTGGAATATTCTTATGCCTAAAATAAAAATGAAGCTAATTGATTTAGCCACTGGTGGTGGGCTTCCTTCATTATCCTTCCCTGCCATGGATTAAAAACTTGAGAGAACAAACATTTATCAGCTGGAATAAAGACTTTTTTGGTTTCCTTTTTGTCTTCTGAGATGCATTCCAGACTTTCAAAGAAGCCACAATAAAGCTTTTATTTTCTATTTATATGCTCATACATTATTTTCATTCATGTATCTATAACCAGATAAACATTCTGCAAATTCACATGGAAGTATAATAACTTTGTTCTTCTTTTGGGACAGTGACTCATAATTAAATACATGCAGCTGAAAGACAAAAATGTGGCATTGAGACTGTACTGCTGCAGTAAAGGGAAAAAAGATGGAAACAGAAGTTCTAAGGTCAGCATAGCTGATAGGAATGGGGACTCCAGAAATCAGGTTAATATTCTGGCGCATCCACAGATATCCTGTACCAACCACATAAGTTACAGCTACTGTTTTATCCTTTGGCTTCGAAATGGGGATAATTATTGTCCTGTGTCAGAGGCCTTTGTGGGGAATAATATCTATTGGTGACTGTAAAAAAAAATCAGATGTTATAACACTCATATAAGTATCAAGAGAAAGAAGAAGCTTAATTAGCATCACACTAGAGACTGATATTCTGGTTAGGAAGAGCAATAGACTAGAGGTATTGAAAGCAGCCAAAATTCAACCCTTTGCTGTTTACATAATGAGCTAACTCACAGTTAGTATTTGTTGTGAATTGCACAGTGAAGGAATTTAATTTAAAAATGCCTTTTTGTTGAGTCTTGAATGTCTTGTCCAAAATGTCTCAGATTTAACAAACTTTCAGAGAATTTGAACCTGACCTGGATTCTGAATGTGGCCAGATGTAACGCTGCCAGGCAGCATCTGTAGCTCTTGGTTAGGTAGCTGCAGGAGCCTTTCCAGGGTAGGGCCGTGCACTCCAGGTCTGCAGCCTGACTGGACTTCACCACCCTGCTGGAAGGGGTCTTGGGTTCCTGCCGTGGAGCCAAAACTTACAGTGCTGAAAAAGTTTTGGAAAAGGCTTTTTGGATCTGCCGCACAGGCCTGTGCCACCAGTCAAGCATAAGCTGTAGGCATGGACTCCCCTGTCCCATGGCAGAGTCCCTTCATGGCTTCTTGCTGAGGAGTCAGGGGTGGGGACAGAAAAAAAGGGCGTTAGGTTTGCTATTTTGTAAGTCCCTGCCTTAATGCAAAAAATTTCCATCTTGGGGACAAATTATCCCTTAAATAAAAATGTTGTATTTCTTACAACTTCTGTCAATGCTGCTGAAATGTCAGAGATAATGATTGTAATCAGTGCTTTTAAGGTGTCAGCAATGGGCATGGTCATATTAAAACATGGTCTACTTAAAACTGATCACATGTAGCAAGTGACTACAACACTGTCTAAAATATTATAAGTGTCTAAAGTTTTTAGAGATGTCTTTGTGTAAATAGGATTTATCCATGCATTTTTAAGCAATTTTAAATCATTTCAAATTGGGCCATAAGAAAATAGATTTTTATTATTTTGGTTTTATTCACTTGTCTTCAGAAATAGGCAATTTCCCCAAGCTCTTTGAAATATTTCTATTAAGCTGTAAGCTCTCATTTGTTCATGTGATAATTTTCCATGTCAAGCTTCAATTTTACTAGAAAGGAAAATTTCTATAACTTGACTCACCCAGTCCCTGTTGCATGCTGCACTGCAAAGGAAAAGCAGCTGTTTTTACAAGACATATCTCAAGCAAGGTGATCTGCCTTTCCATGTAACTCTTGTAAATACACTGCTGCCCCTTTTGTAAAAAATATCTTGAAAGAGATACATCCTTGAGATATATTGTAGGGTGTTAGTAAATTAAATTCTTAGCCAAACTGAAGATGGATTCTTAAAATAACTTGTAGCATTTATGGCTTCTGTAATATTTCATGCAATGCTCTAGGCTTGGGGAAGAGTGGCTGGAAAGCTGCCCGGCGGAAAAGGACCCGGAGGTGCTGGTTGACAGTTGGCTAAATATGAGCCAGCAGTGTGCCCAGGTGGCCAAGAAGGCCAACGGCATCCTGGCCTGTATCAGAAACAGTGTGGTCAGCAGGAGCAGGGAAGTGATCATCCCCCTGTACTCGGCACTGGTGAGGCCGCACCTTGAGTACTGTGTTCAGTTTTGGGCCCCTCACTACAGGAAAGACATTGAGGCGCTGGAGCGTGTCCAGAGAAGGGCAACGAAGCTGGTGAGGGGCCTGGAGCACAAGTCTGATGAGGAGCGGCTGAGGGAACTGGGGTTGTTTAGTCTGGAGAAAAGGAGGCTGAGGGGAGACCTTCTCACTCTCTACAACTGCCTGAAAGGAGGTTGTAGTGAGGTGGGTGCTGGTCTCTTCTGTCAGGTGGCTGGTGATAGGACGAGAGGAAATGGCCTCAAGTTGTGCCAGGGGAGGTTTAGATTGGGTATTAGGAAAAATTTCTTTACTGAAAGGGCTGTTAGGCATTGGAACAGGCTGCCCAGGGAAGTGGTTGAGTCATCATCCCTGGAGGTATTCAAAAAGCATGTAGACAGGGCACTTCATGACATGGTTTAGTGGACATAGTTGATGGTTGGACTCAATGATCTTAAAGTTCTTTTCTCACCTAAATGATTCTGATTATATTTTTGACATGGAAGATCTACTAAGAGTGCAGTGAATAACCTATCAAGGACAAAACATATTTGGTTTGAAATTGAAATTCACATAATTTTTCAGACATTTACCTTTCCTTAATCTTAAAATTTGCCTGTACTACAGGAAATTTGCATTAAAATTGACCATAATAGGTCTGAAAGTGTTTGATTTCAGATAGCCAGAGGACCTTGAGACTAGTATCTCTAGTAGAATTCCCATGACTTCCAGATTCCCTCTCATGGGTCATCCCTGAAAGAGGTTTCTGGACTATTAGACTTCAGAGCAATCCACCCGTCTGGATCAGCCTATGCCAGCTGATGGCACTGCTTGGAATATCAATTTCATTCAGCAGCTGCAAGCTCAGGGAAGACGCTTTTAGAGGCAGCACAGAAAATGTGCTTTCCAAACACATTTGTTTGGACTCTTGAGCTTGTGAGAAACCCAAGAAGATGTTGGTTTCAGTGTGGCTCAGGCAAATATTATATTTGAAAGATATGAGATTTTCACTAATCCAAAGTCCTTCATTCTGGGTAGATCTTTGTGAGTTTGTGCACATCATTGAGCATGCCATTGTTATAGTGTAATGTGTTATCTTTAGATAGAAAAATAATGCTAAAAAACCCATAAAACAGGTTGCTATTTGGGTAGAGAGGATGGAGATCTTAATCTAGTACATCCACTAACAACTGTTCTCCGGCCATTGCTGCTGCACTTTCAGCAGGTAAACTGCCATTTTTGTGTTTCATTTCAGCTGCTGCTCTGTGTATCTTCAATGAGTGAGGACAAGACCCATACCTTCTGCTCTTGGCTCATCTTGCAGGCTGTCCATGCAGGACAGCTGGTGCACAGGGTGCTGCAGGCAGCCACTGAGTTCCCAGGTCATGTGCACAGAGGGGACCACGCGCATCCCACGGCTTGCTGTAAGGAGACCGTGGTCTGCAACGGAGAGGACAAGGGCTGCAATAAACATAAGTAAAATGTTTATCTGCTGATTTGCTGAACTTCTACACAATTAAGAGACCAGCTCTGAGCAATTTACACTGGTAAACTGTTTTCTGTTGTGAGCAGAATCTTGCTGGCTTCACTCAAGGGGGAGTTTCTTATTCTGGCCCTAGTTTGCACAGTTAAAAAAGTCTTGACATTTCCTAGAAGTCTGAAGATTTTTGGCTACTAGAAACACTAGAGATTTCCCCATCCTAAGAAAAACCACAGACTTCTCCCATTACAAATATCACTGAAATTCACAATTAGAAGTTACAATAAAATAACACTTCCTGAAGTTTGCTGTTCCCAAAGACCAGTTCAAACTTGCAGTCATCATTTGCAGGGGAGGGAGGATGGGACTGAATTGTGACCAGTACCATTTCTGTGGATTATACATTGCCAAAAGTGAAAGAAACGTTATGCCCAACATAGGCACACTCTTGAAATGCAAAGTGAAGTATTTGGAATAAGAAAGGCATTTCTCAAATGGCTTTTTCATCTTCTCCATCATTCAGTCCTGAAGTGTTCAAGACATATTGTCATCTGTCAGACTAAACAGAGAAAGGAAAGCATTATTCAATTCTTGAAATATTTCAGTGCCCACACATCTTCAGTTCTCATGACTTTTTTTTTGTTGAGCCATTTGTGTCAATGATATTATCTATTCAGAGAAGCATGAGGCAATAGTATAGAATGTTAAGTTCTATTATGTCTTTCATTCCACGTACTGCCTCATACAAACACTTTACCAAGTTAAATAACATAGCTACAGAATTAAAATGTTGCAGAGGGAGAGAGAGGCAAGGAAAAAGCCAGTGTTTTCAATTGAAAGTGGAAAAGGGATGACACCTTCTGAGGGCTGTTCTAGGACACAAAAGAGGTTCTTGTAACGTCAGTTTCTGTATTTAAGGTCAGGATGCTCAAGCAGAATATGGAAGAGGGCATTTCCAAGGCAGGAAAATGGGGCAGAACAGCATTTCAGTTCTATTTAATCAGTTCAGATCCAACCTGCTTTCATTTGGTTGCATCACATTTTTGGTACTCTTGGGTAATATATTACACTCAGAGCTTAGCTTCCAGCACAAATCTGAAGTTCAGTTCTAGTCTGAAGCTTAATGTTAATCCAGGTCTGAATTCTACCTCTTTGTGCGTTTCTCTCTCTTTTATCCTGCCTCTACTGTATGGATACAATATACAAATATTGTCTCACTAATCTGTTAGTGATGAATCACTGACTTGACAGAAATGTATACAAAAGTATATACAAAACCAGAATACAGCATAATTACATCAAAGTAAAACCTTTGGCAGCTGGCTAATGAAAATAATAATGAAGATAATTTTTAAGTCTGCACTCTGCTACCATAAATATCACTAGTAAGTGCCACAGCTTTGTTCTTTCCACAGAAAGTTATACATAATCAAAATGGTAGACTCCTTACAAATACCAGATTAGTCACATCCAGTGATTCATGGAAGTAGATTTGTCATCCTCATGAGAGCCATCAGCTACACCTTTTCTCTTTGGTATTTGATAGTCATTAAAAAGGTACCTCTTTTATATGCAAAATATTTATGCTTGACTTTGATACTAACATGAAATTATACTGGGAAATGCTCTGAAGTCTTGATGCCTAAAGAAAGAAAAATGTATTTTTATAAGTATCTGGACATTATGAAGTAGCACTGATGAGATGAACAGGGTGTAAACTCTCCCCTCCTTGTATATTGGAATGTATTTTCAGTTTTATTCCACTAGCATCATCCTGTGAGTGAAGAATATAAAAGTTATATGTAAAATAGAAGAGTTCCATTTGCAAGAGGCAAGCTATTCTTTAACAGAATTTTTGAAACCAGAGACAGTACAGATTAATATATTTGTTCACATTTAGACATTAAATAAATCTTCACATAATCCCAGCAGCAGACATTACGCTCCTTAACAATGTCTTCCAGTAATTTAACAAGTATGGAACAGCAGTGCTGGTAATGATATTTAAAAGTTCTTAGCTATTGCTTGGTGTTTGAAGTTCTGCAATTTTACCTCTGAATTTATGAATGTATTTGTTAAACAATTCTATACTTTAATCAAAATCAAGTATTTTTGAATTAACAGGCTTGCTTTGGAAGCAGAACTGCAATGACTGTAAAAAAGTAATGACAGCAGCAGCTGGCATGAGGCGAAATGATACTTTTTTAAAAGAAACTTGATGTGGGAATGCCAGCTGGTCAGCAGATTGCATGACTTCACTTGAGCTGGCTGCTAGAGGGATATGCAACAGGAGGGTGAAACAAGAATATTTCCCGCTGCTTTACCCTGTAGTATTTGCCACAAGTACCATTATCACAAGCATTTTTTTGTGTTATTTGTCCATCCCTGTAAATATTCTTCAAAGAAAGTTCAGGGAGCTATAGAGCAAAGCTTAATACTGTTACTGAAATAGACTATGAAGTGCCAGCAGACCAGAATCCAACACCTGAGATGGTCCAATAATCTCCACTTATACAAAGTGAAATGACCACGATAACTAGTGACTCACATTAGGTCCAGCGGGACAGGTGGAATCCTTAGGTGAATTAATAATTTTCTAAGGTACAAAACAGAAAGCTGTTTCTCTGTCTTCTGAAATAAGTCATGAATGCCCCAAGGAACTGGAAATAAGTGATAGTCCTCCTCATGTATAACCTCATTTATTTTCCTTTTAACATTCTCAGCAAATCAAAATCTGACACAGCTCTAACCATTCTCAAAATGTGAGCTAAATACTCTGTGCTACACTGCTCAATTGGAGAAGAGCAAAGGAAGCCTCTCACCCTCCCACATATTATGGTGTATAGATATATACAATGACAGCATTCTTCAACTGAAATGAATTTGAATTCTGTAGATCCAAGTCCTTCTGGTATTTTGCTCTACTGGTATATCCATGTACAACCAGTGATACTTTTGCACTGAGCATCCTAAGAGCACCTTCTATAAGGGCTGGATTAGTTTCAGTGCTCCCCATATGACTTAATTTTTGCAACCTGATTCATTCCTGAGCACTTTTTTTCTACAGAAAATGTAATTTTATTTAAGAACATAACAATGAAAATATTTGATAAAATAAAAGGTCCAACTAGCTTAGTGTCATGCCTCTAACAATGGCCAGTTATGGCTGCAAAAAGAATTTCAGAATAGGACCAACATGCAGCTATTTCTACATCATAATTCTCCAACATTCTGGGATTTCCTAATGCAACAATAATATTTGTCCATTAGAAATATAAATTAAGTACCCATTACTTAGTATGTGGGCTTCTCTTATAGAAAATAAATATATCCAGATAAGCATGTGCACATGTACATAGTTGGTTGTTGTTGGAGTTTTAATATCTATGTAGATACTTCCCATTCTAACGCCAAAGTGGATTCTTGGTCTACCTGGGCCATGGCAGTATGGAGGCCTACTACACTTCAGTGCATATGTAAAAGTTTTACTTATTAACTATGGAGTATACCCTTACCAGCTCAAAACATCCAGCCTTCAGGCATCAGTCCTCAAAAACTGTGGTTACTTGAAAAAAACACAGGACTTTATTATAAAAAATAGTAAGAACAATTGGAAGGGAGATTTTCATTGTCTTCTGACCCTTAGATGTTCATTTGGGGAACATTTTTTGACCTTTTTTCCCCCAAGATTTAAAATAAAACTTAGTTTCCAGTTCTTGAGGTGTCATGTAGCCACATCTTCACATAACCTGGGCTGTAAGGAAAGTACCAAATATAGCTAGCATTGACACACCAAGTCATTTTTAGGTAAAAAGCTTCAGTCAGCTTTCACAGCCACTACTACATTCCTTCTTTATGATGCTTTAGAAGTTCCAGACAGAAGAGGAAGTGCTGAAATACTCAGAGAAAGGCGCTTCTCTGCCCCAGGATGGAGTCCTGTCTGGAACTCAGTGTGAACCACTCTACCACATCCTTGGGTGAGACTGATTCTGGCTTCTGCAAACCTATGGCAGCTGAAGACTTGAGCTAAGTTGCAGGACAATAGACTCTGACCTTTTGTGTGCATTCTTCCCATAATAATACAATAAAAATGCAGACTGTTATTTCTATCTTGCTAAATATCAACTGTGAGTTTGAAACTGTCCAAGATCCAAACCAACACACTTTCCCTAACCTAAAAACTAAAAGTTTAAAAAGTAGGCAAAACCCTCAAGTTGAACATCAGGGATAGCAGTATGTACTACAAAAAGAATCACAGAATCATTTAGGTTGGAAAAGACCTTTAAGATCATTGAGTCCAGCCATCAACTATGTCCAATAAACCATGTCATGAAGTGCCCTGCCTACATGCTTTTTGAATACCTCCAGGGATGATGACTCAACCACTTCCCTGGGCAGCCTGTTCCAATGCCTAACAGCCCTTTCAGTAAAGAAATTTTTCCTAATACCCAATCTAAACCTCCCCTGGCACAACTTGAGGCCATTTCCTCTCGTCCTATCACCAGCCACCTGACTACAACCTCCTTTCAGGCAGTTGTAGNTTGCCCTTCTCTGGACACGCTCCAGCGCCTCAATGTCTTCCCTGTAGTGAGGGGCCCAAAACTGAACACAGTACTCAAGGTGCGGCCTCACCAGTGCCGAGTACAGGGGGACAATCACTTCCCTGCTCCTGCTGACCACACTGTTTCTGATACAGGCCAGGATGCCGTTGGCCTTCTTGGCCACCTGGGCACACTGCTGGCTCATATTTAGCCAACTGTCAACCAGCACCTCCGGGTCCTTTTCCGCCGGGCAGCTTTCCAGCCACTCTTCCCCAAGCCTGTACCCTTGCATGGGGTTGTTGTGTCCAAACTGCAGGACCTGGCACTTGGCCTTGTTGAATCTCATACAATTGGCCTCGGCCCAACGATCCAGCACCAGAAGCATGGTATGACAGTACTGATGGGAATTTGTATTTGTGAGTTGGGTAGAAAATGGAAATTTTCCAAGACCTTCTAGGAAAAGGCAGTATGGAGTACTTTGGGGATGTCAGAAAACTCCCTCAGGTGGGGATAGCCTTTAGGAAGGTCGGAGGATGGGTTGAGGGAAGGGTCCAAAGAAGTTGTCATTGCTGACTTTGCAGAAAGTGTGAGGTAAGAGAGGTTAAGAAATAATGGCAAAGGAACAAAAGTCTTTTTACTTATTGAAATTACATTTGCCAAATGAAACGTTGTTATTCAATGAGAACAGGTGACAACAATTCCTGAGGAGACATCATGGGTCTCCTGAACATATAATCCTTGTTCACCTGTGTACTTACAAACTCAGAGTGGGAGGAGAGCTCTAGGGTCAGTTCAGCAATTCTCTTTTTTGCATGAACCTGTGCTTGTCTTCCAGATCATCAGAGAAACTTATTGAGCAGTGTCTTGTATTCAGTCATAGTGCAGAAAATATCATAGCTCTTTCTGATAGCTGCTGCTACCGAGGTAGGTAGATAGGCAAAGTTCAATGTCACGCAGACCGAGTTTTTCCTATCCAATAAGAAACATTTGCATAAGTTAACCCAGAGCACATTATCTACCTTGCAGACATCTGGAGCTTCAGAAGGGACTGGAATACTTCAGTAACTAGTTGGTTTGTGGCGTTTGTGGTCACCATGGTCCTTCTAAGCCAGAACTGTAGTCTCTTCCCCTCTGTCTGGAGCACCCTCTGAAACACTTGTGCACCATCTACCTTTCATGCCACTTCATTTCCTCTGTTTGCTTCTCAAAATATCTTGTACTTTTAAAAGGTTGTTTCTAAAAAGGCTGAATGGTGAACTTTGTCTCATGGTCAACAGTAACGCAGATAAGAATTAAGAGGCACGGCAGACTTAAATGAGTTGGATTAAAGTAAAGTCTGTCAGCACAGCCCATTGGCATATCAAAAAGATGAAGATGTGAGTTATGATATATCTCCTGTGTATTGTAATTTTTGGAACCTGGAATACTCAGGGAGAAATATTAGTGGTACATTCACTGTATCTCATTCTAATGCATTATCTAGAATGCATATACCTTTTTGAAAAGTTAACAAATGGAGAAGTTTTGCTCTCTGATGAAGAAATAACTTGAGAAGTTAATTTGTTATAATCAAAGCCTTTTGCAGATTTTTAGTGCTTTCAGTTGTAATTTTGTAGGAAGGTGTTGTAGATCCAGAATGCAGTTTCTAGTGAAGATGAAATGCAGTTGCAGAGTAGATGATAGCCCAGTGCACAAAGCCGTCTGCCTAATTCCAATGGGAAACCTAAACTTAAATCTCCAACATCCTAGAAACTGTTAGTGCGCTCTCTTTTCCTCTCTTTTCACAACCAAGCATCAGAGGTTCCTTTGAGGATTTATTTTTCTATAGAATCTGGTAATATTTAAATGTATTGTGGCCTAAAATAAATGTGTGCAAAAATGAGATATGATTTTTCAAATATTTTTTAAGACAGTAGAACTTAACCCATAAATTTGGAGAGTCAGAGCTGTGCATTGTGCCAAGCATGACAAGATTAATGGAAAGCAGTTTTCTTATTTTTCTTCTTGGTCATCCATCTTAAATGCAAATGCTCCTATTTGTGCTAATGTTGACACTGAAAATAGAACGATCAGGATTTTAATAGGATTTTACTGTGGTGACAATCAAATCCAATATTGTCCAATGACTTTGTGAAGGAAGTGATTAACTCTCCAGAGAGTCTGAAGTGACTACAGAAAAACTTGGAGAGAGCCAACAGAACTATAAGCAAAATTTGTGTCTATCTGTAATGTTGATTTTGGCACAAAGGGAAATGACTGAGCAAGTGCAAGAATAGGAAATAGTTGAACTTTGTCAGCTATTTTTTAGTGTTGTGAAGAGGCCTGTGAATAGATCAGCTAGAGAGAGAAAACTCCCTGGTGTGTCCACGAAATTAACTCTCATTAGATGAAGGATGGTTAACAGTGGCTCTTCAGGGGAGTGAAGGCTACAGCTGAAGCAGGCCACACTTTAGGCACAAGAGTGCACTTTAGAAGTCAAATCTGAGTGTGGAAAATAGGAAGATGGTAGGGAGTGGGGCTAGTAACAGCAAATTGGGGCACAGCATTACTGATGCATTGAATACATTACTCTCTCCTGTGATAAATGAACATGTAAGGCACAAGGGCACATGCTCTGGAACTGGGACTTGTTTACTTTTCAGGCTAGAAATAGATCTCCTGAGTTTATTTTGTGTTGTCCTTGGATTTGGCAATATTATATCTTGCCAAGCAAGGAGCATCTTTTCATTGCTCCTGCCAGCTTTTCCCCATCCACCTGTGGTGACAAGTGGAGAGGGCTGATGCAGTCAAACAGAAATATATATGTTCTTGTTTCGGTTTCTAGCTTTAAGGTTGCTCCTCCTTTGTACCTTAAAGGAAGCAGACCAATAGAGAAGTATGTAAACAGCCTCTGGATTGCCACCTAATAGAATACCCTCATAAGTTAATGAGAGGATGGGCACGCAGGCGAGATCAGCTGTGGCTCTGTTAATGGTTTTTTTCCATGTATGTGCAGTTTTTGCAGGTGTACTAAGATACCTCAAAATGCACAGATTTTTGCTTTGTTTCTTGCATTCACTATTTTAACATTCTTCTTTTCTTATAAGCAAGGATCCATTATGTCGTGGTTTCAGGTCAGCTCAGTCGGTAACAAAGCACCACGAAGCTGCTCGCTCACCCCCCATCCCCTCGCCTGGCCATGTTGGGATGAGGGGAAAATACAAAGGCAGGCTCGTGGGTCGAGACAAGGACTGGGAGGGATCACTCCCCACTTATGGTCATGGGCAAAAGACAGGCTCAACTTGGGAAAAAAACAAAATCAATTTAATTTACTACAAATCAAAACAGAAAACAAAACACAAGGGTATTAGGAAGGGAAACTAAACAGAACAAACCTCCCCCACCCCTCCCGCCTTCCCGGCTCAGCTCCATTCCCAGTTCTTTCTACCTCCTCCCCCCGGCGGCGTAGGGGAATCGGGGATGGGGGTTGAGTCAGCTTGCCACACATCGTTGTTGCTGCTTCTTTCCTCAGGGGGAAGATTCCTCTCTCGTTCCCTGCTCCAACGTGGTTCCTTTCCGCGGGCTGCAGTTCCTCACAAACTTCCCTGGTGCGGATCCTTTCCGCGGGCTTCAGTTCTTCCCGAACTCCCCTGGCGCGGGTCCTTTCCGCGGGCTGCTCTCCCGTCTCACACTGCTTCAGCGCGGTTTTTACCATGGGGTTACGGCCACCTTCGGGAGCCTCCGCTCCACCGTTCACCCCCATGGGCTGCAGGGCCATCAGCCTCCTCCGTCGTCTCCTCCTCCCCCTCCACTTCCATGATTCCAGTGTCGGCAGCAATGTTCCTCTCAGGTTTTCCAACCCCCACACTACCGGTTCCCCTTCTTAAATATGTTTCCCAGAGGCGTTACCACAGTCACTCCCCGCCTAGAGGCGGGTCCAACATTTTGGCGCGCGGGTCCGACATTTTGGGGCAGTGAATTCTTCCAGCAACTTCTTAAAGGGGCCGCCTCTGCAGCCCCCCTCCCCTGCCACCAAGGAAAACCGCGCCACACAAACCCATAACACATTATCATCTGGAAATTTTGATTTTAAAGCAAATATTTCAACACTTGTTTATTATCTGGTAAACACAGGCCTGAAAATGCATGTGTTTAAAAAGCAGTTTTGGTGTGGGGTGGAGCGTTGTGGCAACAAGAAAATCTAGAAATTTTTTAGAGATAAGAAAAGACACTAGGACCTTCTGTGAAAATCATGTCTTTGAGAAAAAAAAATCTCAAATGTTTCCAGTTTCCTACAGGTATAATGTGAAATAATAGCTTCCTTCTGCAAAATATCTATGCTTCCTTTCATAATAAAGTGTATAGAAGAGCTTTGATTTTGGCCAAATAAAAAGGGGACGCTTGGTACTTGCTGTGAAGTGTGTATCCTGTAATACAGAAATAGGATTGCTGCAAACAGAGCCTTTTTCTCTACACAGAGATACTTGCTTGGGCTCAGTTCTTGCAAACACGATTCTGCATGTGTTTAACTTCCGAAGCATGAATAATTCAGCTGAAGCCAAGCTCACATGTGATTCCACAAACTTTCTTGGGAAAGTAGTCATTACTGCCGGGAATATTCCATGGAGCTACATGTGTAAGGGCTACCTGTATCGAGAACAAACATAGACAGTGTTGCCAGGGAACCCCAGGAGTTTTGAGAACGCATGACAGCAAGAACAGACTGAAAGGGTCTGTCCTGTACTGCTTACACTATAAAACAACACACTGTGGATTATAATCAGCCCCTTGAGGGCTGCCAGTTTATCCTGCCTGCATTTCACTGCAAATCATTCTTCTCTGCTGCGTGTATAACTGTCTTAACACTGCTGAGGTCTTTTTACCTGGGCAAAGATGGCAATCATTACAACTAACAACTTCTTTGGCAAAACGTTGATGGCTTTATGGTGAAAGTAATTTCTGAGCACCTGGTGTCCAGCACATCTGTGTTTGTTTTGGTCTCAGATGTTTTTAAAGATTTGGCTACACCATGAAAACTTGTCTATCAGGTCAATCATGTTAACCAGGTATCTTTCATCTCTCTGCCACTGTACTCACAAAACCAACCTTGCATAAGGGTCAGAATATTGCTATTTATGTCTTTCTCTCCTGCTGCTTTTGGACCATGTCACCACTTGTCGTCTTCTTTTCTCACAGCTTCTTAAAAATCAAGATTCTTGCCTTCACCCTCAGGACATTTCTTGGTTTAACTCTCCTACAGGCGAGGACAGCTGTAGCTGCTATTTAGCAAGATGGCCACAGAGCTCAAAGACTAGCACTGCAAACTATTCTTTGCACCTTATCTTATTGTCATGCTGTCATTTCCGCCTGACCTGTCTGTGCACTTCTCTCATGGTTTTTTCACCTGCTTCTACACTAAAATGTGGGATGTGCTTTCTGAATGAGCCAAAAGACTACAATACTGACTCTTCTGTATTTTGCTTTTGCTGTGTAGAAGGCTTTAGTCAATGGATACAGTAAAAGGTAATTGTATCCATCAGGATTTGTGAACACAGTGTAAGTGTACACTGGCAACTACATTGCTTAGCTTTTGACTGTTGCGTTGTTAGCCCTCTGGGCAGACTTGTGCTTTCCTTTGTATGTGGATTCTTTAGATAATACAATGCAAATTAAAAAAAAAAGAGGCAGGAGCATTAATTCACATAGCTTTTGTCTCTTGCCTCTGAAAATTAAGGGTACAGTCTTCTTAACAGCAAAGACAAAAACAAATAATTGATGTGGGTGAGGAAAACAGAGCATCTCCGGTTTGGTCACTAATTTAAGGGCAGGAGGTAGAAGTGAGGGGGAACTAGGAGTGCCTTAATAGATTTCTGCCCTGCCATCAAGGCTTTGAGCTTCAATTCCTTTGTGCCAATCTTCACGTTCTGTCACAAGACAGTACTGCTTCAGAGCAGTAGTACAGAAATTTTATTAATAGGCCATTGTTTGTGGAATTAGTTTCTAACTGCTAATGAAGAACAATAAAATTTTCTCAAATTTGGCTGAGATTATTTCTACACCATGCTTTGATTCCATTTCAGTAAGCGTAACAATCTTCTGGCGTGGTCTGGCTGCTTGGTGAAAAGGAAGTAGGTGTGCAAAGGAATTTACTGAAAATGCTTGGTAGGGTGAATTCATGGAAGAGACTAGTATGAAAACTAGCCAGGTGTTTCAGATTCTAGAATAAAAACTGGTCTGGTCAGTGAAAGTAGAGACCACAATCACCTTTAATAGAGGTGACCTGCCCTTAGGCACCAGATAAATCTATTTGACCTGTGCCATTTAGAAGGAAGGATGGAAGATAGGGAGATAAGTCTTTCTTTCTTCCATCAAGCTTGCTATTTAAGCCTTTTCTTAAAAAGAAGAAGCAGTTTTATTTAAATTACTATTTTAAATTAATGAAAAGCAGAACTGCCTTGCAAACCTTTGTTTGTTTGGTTTTTCCTTCCCCTGAGATAAGGTACCAGAGTAAAGTTATATATACAGAAAAGCATAGATGTTCAGTAAATAGGGGGTGTATCTGATCTTTATTTCAGAAATTTCAGCAGTGGACTCCTTCAATAGGTAGTAATCTGCAATACCAGATATATCTAATACCCTGAAGAGTGAAGGTAAGTGTAATAATATTTTTAAATGATACTGGATACAGGGGATCAGATCTTACTATTTTTCTCAGAGGTCCATTCTTTCACATAATGGTACAGAAAAGAGTTTTGAATGAGTTTTTATGAGCCTTGAAATTTTACTGAACCACACAGTATTGTTCCAACTTTAAATGCCACAGGAGGCTTCCAATGTATGAAGGGCTGACAACTGAATAGTGTGTTGGCATAGCATGTTACAAAGATCTTGGGGAGTGTGAGGAGGACAAGGCAGGCGCATGTGTGTGCGCTGGCTGTTTTTCATTACATTCCCAAGTTTATTTGGTTTTTGTGCCTTGGTGTCTGACCTACTGTTTTATTTTCTGTGTGTAGAACTTCAAATTTGTAAAAATACTGCCATTGAAGAGCTTCTCCAGGTGCTAGTATTGTCCTTAATTTCTTAGCAACTCTGTGTCTCAAAAATGCATAGATTTCCAGTACCTCGGTGACACAGACAAGTAGTATCATCCCCATTTTAAGGACTGAACTAGTGCAACTTTCCAACATGACATAGTCTCTCTGTGTCAGGATCAAAAGTAAGTCCACAGGTGTTGGATTCATGTTCAGCTCTGGCATGATCTTCCACTGCATTGGAAAGGGGGAAATTGTACTTTTCCTAACCCAGAATTAAATTTCTTCTCTAGCGTAGAAGTGCTGGTTAGCTTTTAACATATGAGCAACAAATGCATGAGCATAGTGCAGGACAGATCCTTGCTAATGTTATGTTGGCGTGACTCCACCAAAGTCATGTGAAACTATGACAATTGACAGCAGCTGTAGATCTGCCACATTGCATCAGCTCATATTCATTGCTAGAAATCATTCTCCTTAGCGCTATGAATGATGAACCAGCTCTCAGAAAAAAACTTATTAATTTTAAAGGCTGAATCCTTGATCTCTTAAATTTCTCCAAGTACTGAGCCTTGTGGCCTTTACTTCAGCTCTTTGAGTTCACACAGCATCCTACCTTAACCCTTTTCTCCTCTTTAAGTTTCTTCTTTCTCTTGAATAGTGTCACCGTCAAAGTGCTTGAGTGGGCCTCCAGAAATCTGGGCTTAGTTCCTGGTTTTGCCACAGGTGTCTATCAGCGAATACTATAGATTTCCCAGTTTCAGTGGGTTATGAATTTAGCACTCTTGGCCTGGTGAATGTGGGTGAAAAGATTTTATCTGTAGCTCCAGTACTACTATAATGCAACTATGAATAATCCCATTGATAATGTGTAAGTGTACTGTCCTGGTTTCAGCTGGGATAGAGTTAATTGTCTTCCTAGTAGCTGGTACAGTGCTATGTTTTTGAGCTAGGTATGAGAAGAATGTTGATAACGCACTGATGTTTTCAGTTGTTGCTAAGTAATGTTCAGTCTAAAGTCAAAGTTTTTCAGCCTTTGACGCCCAGCCAGCAAGAAAGCTGCAGGGGCACGAGAAGCTGGGAGGGAACACAGTCAGGGCAGCTGACCCAAAGTGGCCAACGGAGTATTCCATGCCATGTGACGTTTTAGGAACTGGGGGGGGGCATCGCCGCTCGGGGACTTCCGGGTGCGTCGGTCGGCGGGTGGTGAGCAATTGCATTGTGCATCACTTGTATATTCTAATCCTTTTATTATTACTGTTGTCATTTCATTAGTGTTATCATTATCATTATTAGTTTCTTCTTTTCTGTTCTATTAAACCGTTCTTATCTCAACCCACGAGTTTTAGTTCTTTTCCTGATTTTCTCCCCCATCCCACTGGGTGTGGGGGGGAGTGGGTGAGCGGCTGCATGGTGCTAAGTTGCTGGCTGGGGTTAAACCACGACAGTACATATACACACACTGAGTCTCTCTCACTCACACTTGTGTCATGATTTGGGCACATGGAAGAAAAATAAATAATGATAAAGTGTAATAATTTAGGACCTGGCAGGCTGAGGGGTGCTATCTCTTTGCACAATCTCACAAAATCATGATGAAGTGCCTAGGCAGGGAAGGGACAATGCCCTGGAGCTTGTTTCCCACATGTGTTGGAGTGTTTTGTTCTCCCCCTCACCACCATTTTTCTGTTCTTCTTTCTACCACTGCAAAAATTCTCTTAACCTTCCTGCCATTAATCGATGCGTATGCAAGTGATCTAATTAAGATAACTTTAATTATGCTGAAAACAAGAAATTAGTAATAGCCATTAAAACAATCGTTGTTTACATCAAAAAGATTTTAGCAGTAGACAGGATACATAGACGAGAACCACATAGGCAGCAGAACATAGTGTATATATGCTGACAATTTAAAAAATTCAAAATGCCTTTAATCTCACAATGTAATTATTCTGTCAGTCAAATCATTGCATAAGAACTTTTTCTATTGAATCTGAAGAAAGAAATTCAGTGACAATTACAAAAATCCTAACTATACAAGTGATTGCTAAATCACATGGGGATACACTGTTGTTGCTGTTGTGGTGGTAGCTCCTGTGGTAGTGGTGATTATTGCTGTACTAGATGAGGGCTCCTTTTGTGTTAGATATTGCACAAACACTGGGTTCAGCAGTGAAGAGAAATTAGGCTTTAAGGTCTCCACTTTGAAACAAACGCAGAAGAATCTACACGTAAATGGTGAAAAGCAATGGGAATTCCTTCTTGCAGCTCCAGACATGAGGGAAGAATAGGGTGCAGAATTATGGCAAAAGTCTTAGCAGTGATTTAAAAAAACAAAACCAAAACAAAAAAAACCCCTAGTCTTCCATTTTTACACATGGAAAAAATTAGATAAATGGATAGAAAGGCCACAAAAAGAAACCAGTTAGACGCATAAACTAAAGCCTGTCAAGGCTAGGATTAGACCTTATCTCTTGACTCCCAATTCCTTGTGGTAACTAGATCACACTGCATCCATCACCACCAGTCATCGTGTGTTTTAGTCGTCCGTTCTCTGACGGATTAATGTTGGGGAAATGAAGCATCAGCACAGATTATCTTGAATCAGTAGAAACAATATACTCACTCTACAGGGTTCCGTCTCCCCTAGAAGTCTGCTGTTCCTAATTCCGTGATAAACTGGAAGACCTCCCGTAAACCATTATATCATCATTATATAGGGTCATTATATGCTTTTCCATATTTAAGTGGTAGAAGGAAATCCCTTAGGCTGTATCATCAATGTCTGGCTTGCCTGCCCTTTGTAGAAGCCCGAGTATTCAAAGAAAAGCCAGTGCTTCTGCACAATACAAGAAAAGAGAGTTGAGTGGTCCTGCTCTTTTAGAGCAGATGGTGTCAGCTGTAGGTTGTTTCACCATGGCTTTTTTTTTCTTTTCTCTAAAATCTTTCATTTTATCCTTAAAGTCTCAGCCACTTTTTCCAAGAAGGCTTTTTAGTTTTTTTATTCCTCACAATAGGACATAGTCTGGTGTTGAAAGGTATTGTAGCTGGCATAGCCTGTAGGCACTGTGAAGCTAGGTAGAATATGTTGGCTCTTTCTCACTGTTTAATTTTGGCTTGCAGTCACACTGACTTATTAAAAACAAAACAAAATGGAAAGAACTCAACCCACCCAAATATTCCAGCTTGATTTTTATCATGAAAGGGTTTCTGTGCCAAGAAGACACCTTGTTGGTTTCAGAGTACTGTTTTCCAACATAGCCAGATTTTTTTTTTTTCTCTTTTTAAGGACAATGGCAGAATTTTGAGCTCTGAACATCATATACCTCTCCACAAACAAAGCAAATACATAGAAAAACTTTTACTAATTGCCCCATCCTGAGATTGCAAGATGTTAACAAGCGGGCACAGTTGTGTTAGCCAGCTGAAGATTTGGAATCTTCTGAGCTGTTATGACTTTACTTTTTCATCAACATACTCTAGGATCTTTACTTTCATATTTTCAGTGTGGTTTCAGACTTCTGCATCGTGTTTATCAGATCTCTCTTAGTTTATGACCTTGAACATTTGGAGACGAACTCCTGAACTTGGCAGTTCCAAACCCTACGATTATGGCAATGATGCAAGAATGCAGGACCCAAATGGAAATTCAGTTGCAGAAGTGAAATTCAGAACTACAAGCACATCATGAGCCCAAAGAGGCATTTCCAGAAAAAAAGATTGGAAGCTGCTATCCTGGTCTGTTAAGAAATGAAGCTGTGGCTGTCGGTTGCTGTTATTATTGGCTAAATAATGACAACAGGCTGAAACTAGAGAGTATGTGGCACACGAGGTCCTTGTGTGATCTTGCAACAGGATGTTTTAGCTGTGACCTGCTGGAGTAAAATGGATACCAAAACTGTACTGAGAGGTCTCTATGGCAGAATGAGACTGAAATAACTGTCCTTCAGTGTTATGTTCCTGCAAGAATGCCACTGAGGCTGGCTGTAGGGTCCTTACCTGGTATTCCCAGTGAACTGTGGATGTACATCATATTTAGAGCAGCCTTAAGGGCATATCTACCTGCCCAGGCAGTCTCCAGCTTTCCAGTCTTCTCTCTTTTGATAGCTTTGGTTCAAAAGGAAAGCTGCAGAGTCTCTCCTACCATGATACTGATGTTGCTTACCATAGATGCATATGGGATTTGCATTCTGATTTTAAACAGACTGAGAGCAGGCTTTTGGATATCTGGCTGGGTGATGGGATTATCCTGGAATACAGAAGGCTCCTCAAGTGCTCTGCCAGATACTGTGGTTATAATGTCTGTAAGCAAGGAGTATGTTTGTATAATATGCATTGTAAATGAGGACCTCAGAGTATAAGGTTCTTGTAGCCTTTTGTTACTTGTTCTTTCCATACCATAGAAACCTTTTCCTTAGTTCTCCATTAAATTTATCCTGAGCAGGATCTGGTATGTGTTGGCTCTGAGCTATTTCATCATATCATTACAATGTATTTCTTCATTATGCCATCCTAGATAATATGTTGTTTGATCTCAAAAACTAAGCAAAGTTGATTCTGGGTAGTATCTGGATGAACGCCTTCCAAGAAAATGTCAATATCGTACAGGAAAGAGCACTAGTGATTCATGACAAAATTATGACTCTTCGATTTGAAGTACTTCAGAAATAATAAATCTAATCTTTTGTATTCTGAAGAGGTGAAAAAGCTGAGTCATTCTCTTCAGCATGAATCCTGAGGGTTTCAGTTTTATGATTGATTTTATTTTTTTTGTGTGGGAAGCCTCTCTGTCTTGTATGAATTGTACTGTGCTGCTTTACTGTTGCCCCTTTGTAGTCCCAACGCTAGTCTGTAGTGGCTCTACCTGAGCCTCTATTGGTTATTTGTCAGGTAGGATGTATTTGGTCATAAATCCCTTGGCCTACCACTATTACCCTTGCTGTCAATATGCCAACACATCACACTTCCTCCAGGACAGAGTGGGTGCAGAAGACTACTATGTGTATAACTAATTTTCTACTTAAGTGAGCTGACTAGTAAAGGCAGATGGCTTCTTTAATATGAATCACCTGTCTTGAAGAAAATGTTGCTGCCAAAAAAAAAAAAAGGCATTCACGGTTGAGAAAATTACTTGACCACTCATAGGAGAAGTGGAGGATATGGATCAGGATGGGTGGGATGCTCAGGGAATGAGATTTTAAATCTAAATTAGAATCAACTCTGCACTGTCTGTTTTCTATTAAGATCACTGTTTCTCATCAGCTTTCATATTTGGGTCAAATGGGAGACATGAAGATGAAAGACTTACCCACAGCCACAACGTGAGCCAATGATCAGTGCACACTATTTTCCTAGTTTCCTGATTTTGCTGTACTTCTGAAAAACAGTTTGATTTTTCCCCCCTTTCTGTGCAATTTTAGGAGAGGTTTGTTATTCTGAATTAAAAAAATAAATAAAAGGGTACTTATCCCATTATAAGTATAAGATGGATCTACACCAGCAGGGCCCCTCTCCTCATCACATGCTTTGCAATGCCTAGCGCAGTTGTCAAAAACCTTACCATAATCTTTTTGTGCCAGTGGAGCAACACAAATTGGGCCAAGCCAAGACTGATCTCAGATGTAAGTCAACTGAATTTGGATTACAGACTTGCATGGCCCAAAGGAAGATCCAGAGGGAATGATACACCAGATGGTTGTGCTACCATTCAGAGGGACATCAACAGGCTGGAGAAATAGGTCTGCAGGAATCTCACAAAGTTCAACAATGGGCAGTGCCAAGTCCTGCTGGGGGTTGACTGTCTGAGAAGCAGCTTGACAGAAAGGGACCTCAGGGTCCTGGTGGACTCCAAGTTGAACGTGAGCCAACAATGTACTCTTGCAGCACAGAAGGCTAACAGCCTCCTGGTCTACATGAGGGAGAGCATTGCCAGCAGACAAAGGGACGGGATCTTCCCCTCTGCTCAGTACTGGTGAAGACCTATCTGGAGTGCTATGTCCAGCACTGGGCTCCCCGGTACAAGACGGGCATGGACATGCTGGAGCAAGTCCAGCAAGGACCATGAAGCTCATTTAGGGGTTGGACCATCTCTCATCCAAGGAGAGTCTGAAAGAGCTGGAACGTTTCAGCCTGGAGAAAAGAAGGCTCGGGGGGACAGAGGAGTGTGTGTCATACTGTCACCCATATCCATGTGTTACATACCTGATGTTGGGGGAGTAAAGAAGATGAAGCCAGACTCTTCTCAGTGTTGCCCAGTGACAAGACAAGAGGCAATGGACACAAACTGAAACACAGGAAAGTCAACTTTAGCAGAGGAGAAACCCTTTTTATTGTAAAGGTGGTCAAATAGTGGAACAGGTTGCCAGGAGAGGTTGTGGGGTCTCCATCATGGACATATTCAAAACCTGAATGGATAAGGCCCTGAGTAACCTGCTCTAGCTGACACTGCTTTGAGCAGAGGGGTTGGACTAAATTATCTCTGAGGCTCCCTTTTAACCTCCACCACTCTGTGATTCTGTGTAGCTGTCTACAGGTAACTGAACTGTATAAACAGTGGGGGAAACTAGCTGCCATATTTTGCATTCCTCAGCAAAACTAAGGTCAACGGAGTGACCTTTTCAGAAGAAAATGCAGAGGTTAAAAGCCGTTTGAACTCTAGAAATTGTTGGTTTGTCAAATCCTCTGCCTGACAGAAGTGGCAGAATTCACATGCCTTGAAACTTATACCAGTTGAGACAATCCTTTCAGAATAATTGTAGAGAACAAACCTATTTTGGCATAGAGGTGGACTGCACAGGTCTCTGCCTGTATAGGCAAATTTCTGTGATTCAGATATTGCAACACAAAGGGACACATGTTACTAAAGCAGTATATTTTTTGCATTACGTGGATGTACATGACAGTGTCTTAAAACTGCAGTTTAAATTTACTAGCAAAAAAAAAAAGAAGTCATCATGAAGGGGAGGTGACTCACTTTGTGCTGTTGTTACCCAGAACAGTTTGAGCTGGTGCTCTTACATTCTAGATCATTTCAGGGATTTATCTGAGTAATGCACATAGGCCATAGGAAAGCAAAATGTGTGAAGCCAGGTTTGCTAGTCTAGCTGTGCTCTTCCAGGTGCCTGGAATGCTTATCCATTCCTTACACCTTTTGCCTATTTGCAGGACCTGAAAATGGAGCTTTTGTTGCTGTTCATACATTCAAATATGCCTAAAACTTTTAGAGAAAGCTGGGGCAGGAATGCCAAGTTCACTCAGCTACTTCAGGGGAAAGGGCAAAAGACCTCTGGTTATAGCAGCAAAGGAGTATTTCTGCTTATCTGCTGCAGCATAAAGAATTACTTTTTACTGCATGGCCTCTCATTAATTTTTAATTAGCTGCTAGTCAACTCTTTAATTCAATTCACTCTAATTAATTAACGTGATAAGATACAATACCCTAATAGTCCTTGCTTATACACCTATTAATACAAATGAGAGGAATCAACTTTGCTGCACACCTGTTCCCAGTAATCTGCGCAAATACTAGTGCATTATCATTGCCTCTCAGAAATAATATCCACAGTGACATGTTGTTATTCCTTGTTGCTGGCTGATAGAAGCTCATGTTATCACATTGCACAGGATGCTTTGGAAAATACAGTCACTGTGACTGTGAACTATGGCTGAACTTCATACATCTTGAAGAGACAGCTCTAATTTGCTTGTTATCCCACCAGATCTGTCTGAATTTATGGCCTGAAATGCTGTAATACAAAAGTCTCTAAGAAATATCAATGTATTAAATATCACTAAGGTCCAAAGGGCAAAATCACAAGAGGCAAAGAAGAAGTGGACTTGAGTCTGATGGCTGTGAGTTGATCCTCTGTACCAGGAATAATTTCCCTGAGGTCTGCTCTGGCTCACTCAAGGTCATACAGGCCATCAATGAGAGAGGGGATCCATAGCCAGATTCCAGCCACCACAAGATGCCTGCAGGTGAGGTGCTAAACTTGCAATATACCTGACCTTCATCAGAGGTTGTGAAAGAGGAAGAATATGCAGATAATGTAAATTTTATCTAGTGAAAAATGTTAAACACAGCTGCCTAATATATGTCATCTCTTCTAAAAACAGTTATGCAGATTTGATTCTTTTTCTCCTCTTCATGATAAAAAAAATTAATTGCAATACTTGTATTTTCATTTAGCTCTGATGTGAGTCAGTCATTGCCCACACTGTAAAATGGAGACAGTGAGGCATAGAGGCTTCTTAGAAGTTAGTGAGTCCACTGCAGATCAGGGACTGGAAAAAGGGATTCATGTTTCCCATTTCAAGCATGAAGTACAAGAGCACCTCCCATCTTGCCCCTTTGTCACTCCCATTCTCTTGCAGATATCTTTGGTTTGTTTGAATTTGTATTCCAGAGCTTAAGCTTTCATCCTCTAAAAATACTGGGTTAATGCTCAAACCCAGAGCCCTGGCATTTTGCATGTGCTGGAATAGGCAGAACTGAAATCCTGAATAGTATTTTCTTACTCAGGCTGTGGTTGCATGAAAGCTGCTCCTAAATGTATGTAGACAAGGTATTCCACCAAACACTTTCACCCAATTTTGCCCAACCTTACAAACAGCATATCTTGGCTTCCAAAAGTAATCCAGTATTGCTGATTATTTTTGGTATACTATTCCTCTAGTTTTATATGTGCTACCACCTCTAATTTATACACTGCTGTTTTCTCGTGTACCTCCTGCTCCAAAGGAGAACATAACATGTCTAAGTCATACACTTCCCTACCTTTTCCATAGACAAGTTTATAAAGTCTTAGATGCAAGCAGCAATTCCTTGTTCATTCTCATAAAATCTGCTGAGGGTGACCAGAAATCAGGACTTCACTGCTCTTGCACACTTACAGAATGCCTGCTATAGGTATGGTATGCTCCCAGAGATCCCTGTATCACCAGTGACCTCTGAGAGAACAATACAAAGAAACTAATATGCCTCTGAAAAACAGAAAGGATGTTTTATATAAATTTAGTTAAAATATCTTTGGAACAGATTGCTGAAAATTATTAGGAAGACCAATGGCGTTTAATAGCCAGAGGGATCTTTTCCTGCTTCTCAGTATAGAGATAGCAATGACTGGCTGGGCTTATTGTAGCACTACATGGATCAGTTAGGTACAAAATTGTTTTTGCACTAGAAAAATTGCCTTTGAGAGTTTAATGCTGTATGGATCAAAATTTAGTATGCTTGAAAATGAAAAACAAGATTGAGAGATGCATCCCAAGTCCATGTAAATCTGTTATGAAAGGGAAAAATGAGTCAGAAGAGGGAAGGGTGGAAAGTCGTATGGGGAAAGAGACTGAAAATTTGTACATCAGGTGGTATGGCCTTTAGTTGTGAGAAGAAGCTGAACTGTACTCTTGCTGGCTTGCTGCATGCAGCCCTGACATTTTGGCCAGTATCATGGGGACAACCACAGCTGGTATGCAACTGTCACTGTAAAGGAGCAGCTCCTAGCAAAGTGTAAAAAAACCAAGTACAATGAGGCTGTGAAAGTCAGCTGGTGAAGTGTACTGTGTGTGCTGCCCTTTTACTGGCAACCTCCTTCTTACAAGGAACAAAAGGGAGGTCTCCGATAGGAAGAGCAGCATTCCTCTCGATGGCAGGTGGCAGGACCACCGAGAACAAACCCTGTTCTTAGGTGCGGTTTTCCACACACCAAAAAAAAAATCTTCTTCATTTTATAGCTATGAGCACCACAGCTGACGTGAAACAGAGCAATTCAGGAAAGACAAACACCTTCTTAGAAAGCACATAAAAATTGCTAAGGGACTGCTTCTGGTGAAGTCAGTGGGACTTTTTGCCTGGTATGTTGAAAGGCTGAAATCTCAGGAATAACGAAAAAGAGGAAAAAAAGGAAAAAGCTGTGACGTATAATTTAGGGTTTGATCTTACTGCTTTTACTTGTGCAAGTAGGTTGACTGATTTTCAAAGGCTTATTCCATGTAGTTAAGCATTATTTTTCCCTAAGCTTAGGTTGCAGTGTTAGTTTCTTAATCATTTTCAAACATAAAGGTATTTGGGGCCAGATCTTTCTCTTTTTGAGCTAATGAGCAACACTTCTCACTTATTTCAAGCGTCCTTTAATCTTTTCAAGGCCTTTTTAATTAAAATGAATTATTTAGTATTTGTACAGCAGTTTGAAAGTACACAGAACTACGTAAGTGCTAAGTGTTGTTATTATTCAACTCATTATTATTATCTTTTACGTTTTCCATAAAACTAGTTATGACTTAGCTGCTGTTAAGCTCCTTAGTTCTCAAGGAAAATTAACATTAAAAATGCTTTGACTTTTTTTTAAACCATGGCAAATTACTACTGCTGCTGATTACAGCAGTGATGATATTGCATGAGCACTGACTGAACCAATTCAGAGACCAATTGTAGCTACACTTGTTTATGAAACTGTACGCTTATGAGTTGCCATGATGAACTTGATCATGATGCTCCTATTTGCAAGCATGGACACATAAATATCATAGAATAGAATCATATAGAATGTTTTGGGTTGAAAGGCACCTTAAAGATCATCTAGTTCCACCCCTGCTGCCATGGGCAGGGACACATTCCACTAGACCAGGTTGCTCTAAGCCCCATCCAACCTGTCCTTGAACACTTCCAGGGAGGGGGCATCCACAACCTCTCTGAGCAACCTGTTCCTGTGCCTCACCACCCTCATAGTGAAGAACTTCTTCCTTACACCTAATCTAAATCTACCTTCTTTCAGTTTAAAACTCTTACCCCTTGTCCTATCACTACATGCCCTTGTAAAGAGTCCCTCCCTGTCTTTCCTGTAGGTCCCCTTTAAGTACTGGAAGGCTGCTATAAGGTCTCCCCAGAGCCTTCTCTTCTCCAGGCTGAACAACCCCAACTTCCTCAGCCTGTTTTTATAGTAGAGGTGCTCCAGCCCTCTGATTATCTTCATGGCCCTCCTCTGGACTTGCTCCAACAGGTCCATGTCCTTATGCTGGGTACCCCAGAGCTGAACACAGTACTCCAGGCGGGGACTCACGACAGTGGAGTAGAGGGGCAGAATCACCTCCCTTGATCTTCTGATCACGCTTGTTTTGATGCAGCCCAGAATGCAATTGGCTTTCTGTGCTGTGAATGCACATTGCTGACTCATATTCAGTTTTTCATCCACTAATACCCCCAAGTCATTCTCCGCCCAGCCTGTGTTTGTGCTTGGGATTGCCCGACCCATATGCAGGACCTTGCACTTGGCCTTGTTGAATCTCATGAGGTTCTTAGAGGCCCACCTCTCAAGCCTGTCAAGGTCGCTCTGGGTGGCATCCCTTCCCTTCAGCGTGTCGACCGCACCACACAGCTTGGTGTCATTGGCAAACTTGCTGAGGGTGCACTCAATCCCATTGTCCATGTCACCAACAAAGATATTAAACAGTGCCAGTCCCAGTACTGACCCCTCAGAACTGGTCTCCACTCAGACACCGACCCATTCACCGCAAGTCTCTCAGTGCGACCATGCACCAATTCCTTATCCACCCAGTGGTCCATCTGTCAAATCCACGTCTCTCTAATTTAGGAACAAAGAATTTGTCTCTTGAAAAATGTCTCTTGAAAATGATTTGTCATTGCTCTGTTCTTTTTACAGTCACCAACATTGATGCACACCGTGCATGTAAACTGGTACACCCTTGGAAAATTATAACTATACACCTAACTTGTACTGGTGTCAGTGATCACAAAAGGTACAGGGCAGGGGAAAGTCAAAAGTGGAAGGTCCTTCCTACAAGGCACTTGCATTATGCCTGTGCATACGTGTTTCAAGGATGGGACACCTCATCTAATGCTGTCATAAAAAAACTGGTCTCTGTACAAGTGCAAGATGCCAGTTGCATTTGAAAATCCATGCTTTTGAAGTTTCTATGCAGGACTGAATAATCCTTGCTTAAAGCTAGATTTGTGCATGCTTCAGTATTTTGGAAGATATTTTGAGGAAAATGATCTGATTTTGTTGGGAAGAGGTACACCTTTAACTTCTTTCTTGTGGAATTAGAACCTTGCTAGGGTCCTAAAGCAGATGCTCTGTCAAGTTTCCTCTCAAATAGTTACAGTAATGAATATAAAAGTATACCTCTAAATATGTCAATAAAGTTATCTTTTTTTGTGAGTGTATGTATACTCTATCCACATACTCTCTCAATGTTTTGATGTAAAAAACCAATTTTACTGCAAGCAAATATTTTTAATTAATAGAATTGAGATCAGATGATAATGTGGATACCTCTAAGGTAAATGCTGCATAGTGTTATGTAGGCTACAAAAGTAATTGTATAGCTCTTAGTTATCTCTTTGGTTGTAACAGAAGGACCAGAAGAATACTTTAGCTCTTGGAGTTTTTAAAAGAAATATATGGCAACAGATTGGGTATAGTCTATGTTTTTAATTTCTTAAATTAATAGTGTTAATCCTACCTGTATACAGTGAAGATGAGGGCCCTTTATTCACTTGTAATGAGACTTCATATAGCCAATCACATAAAATCTTTATAAGGTTCATGGTACTTTAAGGGAATAATATATTACTGCCTAGATAACTCACAGGAAACAGCCCATGATATTCCTATAATTAAACCTTACAGGTGAATGGCATTAATCTGTCTCTGCTGTATTATTCTTATTACTGCTGTCAGTAATATCTGACACTTATACAACACCTTTCCTCTGAAGATGCAAAAAGTACTTTAAAAATTTCGCTTAAGTTTCATAAAATACTGCATGTGATGTAACTCCTTAGGTAAAAATAGACATATAGGGAAACCATGGCAGAGGTTTTCAGTGGCTTATTTAAATGCACACAGTGAGTTGCTTGCTAACTGGGGAGGTGACAGTTTTTTGGACTCTTAATCTGCTGTTCCATCTAAAGCGCTTATTTCCAACACCACCAGGATTCTTCTGATGTAAAGGGAATTATATTTATCTTTCTGAATCACTACATTTCCTTTCAAATGCCTGTTCAAATATTGTTAGGAGAAAATGAAGACTAATGTTCTTGGGTACATGCTCACTGCAGTTATTGAAATGGTCTGTCATGCTGAACCTTGGAACAAGCAGCTTTTGTCATCCATAATGACTTTACCTTTCCCAAGAGGAGGCTAGCTGCTTGGAATTTTTTTTCTTTAGGTTAGGAAGGTTGCACAACAGACCCTACACCAGATATTTAGGCAACAATAAACAGTGAAACGTACTCAGAGCAAAGGAGGGGTGGTAAGGGGATAAAAAGCAAAAAAACCTCAACTCTGTACCTGTGCTAAATTTCTCTTTAAGACAAAGTTTTGAAATTTTTTTTTTAGTTATGTTCCTTGAATGGCCCCATTTTATAAACTTGCTTTTCTGTGGTACTCTAGCATTAAATCATCAAGATCTTCTTTACTTTACCCTCTGTCATTGACCAACATTGGTTGTGGCGGCATCAAGTGAATAAAGACCTGGGAATCAAACCTGCTATTTTCTGTTTAATTCTGGCTGGAATTATTCTTTCCCTTGATAAAAGGGGTAGAGAGATTTATTGAAATAAAAGATTTACAGGACCCTGGAATTCAAGTTCTGGCTTGTCACTGTGTGCAAATTGCTGAATTTCTCTGGGACTCTCCACTTCTTTCCTTCAATATTTTCTATTTAAATTGAAGCCCTTCAAGGCAGGGATTGTCTATAATATATACTAATACAAGGCTTAGCATAGTTGACTATTTAACCTAAACATCACATTTACTACTGTAATGCACAGACCATAAAGAAATGAGCATGAATCATGACCCTAATGCGAGGAACTGTGGCAGGAGACGGATGGAACAAGCCATGAGATTGTACAAGTGTTGCAAAATTCTGACCACCTAGAAACTGAAGACTGAAAGACCACACTTTTACAAGGCTTCCTAGGCCTAAATAATTTCTAAACAAAACAGGGTAATGGGATGAAAATTAATTAAAAAAAACCACCCCAAAGTGGGAAGGGAGAAGTTAAATTTCACTAGAATCAAGACAGAGGTTTCAATAAAGCTGCACTCTATATAAACCTGAAGTCAGTGCCAGCAGAATAGAAGACAGAAAGTATTCTTATTTCTTACAGTACACAGTTCTCGAGTACTTTCTACTGGTCATGTTATTGAGTTAGTGTCCTGTCTAGCATCCCTATTATCTGTGGAAATACAGCTCAGAAATGTGAGGAGTGCTGTCTTCCATGTAAAAATGAAACATTGAAAAGAGGAGGATATTTTTTTGAGCAGTGACTGACTTCAAATATTTAGCTCCATTTCATTAACTTTTTCTAATGTAGCAAAGAAAATTTTTTCTATTGGCAGTTTTTCAAACTTAAGGAAATATAGTAAAAAAAAAAAAAAAAAGAGCATGAGCAGATGTTCTGAGCAGTTTAGGAAAAAGCTAGAGCCCTGTGGCTAAGGCAAACTTTGAGGCAATATTATGCAACTCTGTCCCATATATGTTTAAGAGTTTTTAATAAAGAATCTGGGAAACTGAAGGAGTTAATTAAAGAAATGCCAGTCTTTAAATGGCCTGAAAGCAAATGTATAAAACCAAGTTGTTTACAAAGAGGTTTGGACCATTGCAATATGGTTTCATCCAAAGATCTATAGTTTCTGTCATTAATATTGAAAATATTGAAATGAAAAAAGCCTTGGCTTTCAGACTTTGATATAAGAAGTTCCCTGTCCTTACTTAAGAAAGTAAACTGCCCATCAACTCCTTACTGTTTCAACCAAGAAGGCCTAGGTATTTTCCTTGTTCCCAAGGATGAAAAGATTCATATTTTGGCTGCAAACTCATGATTTATAAATGGCATACAAATCATGATAATAGAGTATCTGACAAAACTATGGGAAGCAATGTTAGGTTGGAAATTTGAATTGTACTAAAAAAAAACCCCAAATTGTCTGATCTAAGTGTGAATGGTACTTAGATGAGCAACCACTGAGAACGAAGCCCTGGTGAAACTGCTCATAGTTGTCAGCTGGGATAGTCATTTCACCACGCTCTTGCCAGGCAAAATGGAGGGGGGTTGAACTGAACAGAGTGGTGTGTAAGGGCGCTAGGATGGCAGTTTGTAAGATATTAAATGTGTAACAGGATTAAAGGATCTGATTTATAGTAAGAAACCTAGGAGACAGGCTGTTAATACTGACTTCAGATTGGCAATGGCATTAAGGAGTATACAAAAGTTTATTGCTTACACTTATAGTATAGACCAGGTCAGTCTCAGAATAAGACATCTTGTTTATATGTTTTGAAAACACTGGTTTTTGTTAATTGTTTCTGGTACATTAAGCTGAAAAAAAAAGATGGGGAGTACAGTACTGCTTTAATATCAAATGTGAGCAGGATGATGATAATAGAGTTCTAATTGCTTCCGCTTCAGCACCCACCACTTCCTAGACTTTGATTAATACTTAGAGCATACAGTTTCTAATCTCATGCATCTAAGAGGCTCCTCTTGAGAAGAAGTCCTCCACTCAGAAAGGCAAACTGCTGCTTAATTTACTGTCACGGTTGTTTAATTTTTTTGTATTCCAGTGCTCCAGATTGCCCCAAATATTCCATTCCCTTCCAAAGCACACCAATTTTTATACCAGATCTTCTATAAGGAGGTACTGTGACTGCCTTTTTTCTTCTAGCTGGATATCTTTTGGTAAAGACTGGAAACCTCAGTTTTCGATCCACATAAGAATCTGACCTATCTCATTGTCTTGGTTTGGGAAGAAAAGGTTGGAGAATAGGATTCAAGTTCAAGGAAACAGGATTCTTGGCAATTTCTGTTTCTGACTTAACTAGAAATACAATGATAAGAACCTTTATTATGATATTTCAGGATTTCTGCCTCCACTGAATGGACAGAAAATTATCCACAGAAGGTAGAACTTTAAAACACATCAGGATGTGAAGGAGGGAGACTGAAAGCTTGGGTCATGCATAGCTATCATCAGCAACTGAAATTCATGTACAAACATGCGACAAGAATGACAAGGACA
The DNA here is from genome assembly GCA_013401275.1 of Pandion haliaetus. Classification (NCBI taxonomy): domain Eukaryota; kingdom Metazoa; phylum Chordata; class Aves; order Accipitriformes; family Pandionidae; genus Pandion; species Pandion haliaetus. The sequence continues at coordinate 24,207 of VYZV01017410.1, read as the reverse complement.
CACACCTCATTTAATTCCACTGAAACATGCTGGATTAGGAGCTCTCCATAGGTACACACTGAAGAAAAAGCTCAGTGGTTTGGCGGGGAAAAGGAAATGGCCCCTTCTCAGCTGGGAAAGCTGGGGCTGGAGGGCTTTTCTAGAACTTTGAGCCAACTTACTTAGAAACCCCTACAGAGCTATTACTAAAATTTTACCCCGTACCATCTCTTTGCTGTTTTAGATGGGTAAGAATACATTAACATCCTGACTTACTGACAACTATATGAGAATCCCGTATACATATCCTTCACCTGGATAGTCATATGAGTGGAAGACTTCAAATTCTAGTCCCAGCTTCTCTTGGGAGTTTAGGAGGTAATTTATAGAATCTACAAGCAGATGAAGTTGTTCCCTTCTCATGTTCAATACATTTAAGGTCTTTTTTCCTCTTCTTGTGCAATACTCAGAGTATTTGGACTGACTGATTTTTCTTCTGACGAAGTCTTCTGATTGTTCTTATTCATAGATCAGCTTTCCTGTTTTTCTTAAGAGAAACTACCTTATCTTTTAGGGTGCGTAGGGTGTTTTGTTTTGTTCCAAAATTAAGTCTGACTCAGCCAGGTGTGTTTTAGCATCAGGTTTGTTCACTGTAGTTTACTGAAACAGGGAAATTATTTTTGTTTTGCATAGAAATTTGGGGGATCATTAGTCAAGGGATGTGGGGAATTCTAGCCTCAAACTTGTCACTATGGCGCACCCACATCCATGAGTCAATTATTTCACTCTGCTGTCATACAATGAATGCAGGCTCTTAGAAGGTGCCAGACTGACAGCTTTGAAGTCTACAGAACAGGTTTTGCAGAGACATCAGCAGTCCCAGTTCTCCTCGCGCACTTCTATCTTTCTGAACCACTGTGGCTTGACTATAAGACAGCCTCAGTCATACTCAGAATCTAGGTGTAAGTTGCCATGTCTTAGGATATTCTGTTCTTTCCCTATCCAGAAGTGTCCAAATGATACGCCCTTTTTCTTCCTTAGTTAATTTGAACGTTTGAATACTGTCTCAGTTTGGCATCTATTGGATGAAATGACCTCTAATTGTAGTGCTGCCTTGTGGACTGAGTGGGCAGTGAGGCTAGCTTCCTGCTCCAGGGACTCCCCCACCCAAATTGCCATGGAGAGCCGCTCCTGTGGACAGTTTGCATTCTCACTACCTGTACTCAGTCCCACTGCAGATAAACTTGAGGAATCAGGTCTTCTGGGCTATTAAATCAGCACCTCTCACAGCTGCCAGTTTCACAGAATAATTAACTCTCAATTATGCAGCATAATGGCAGTGGTAGAACAACCCAAATAAAAGAAAACCAAAGCTGATACAAAAGGTAGATAAATTAGGCAGTAAGGATATATTTAGTGCACACACCTTTGAAACGCTGGTAAGCAGATTCCTGTACAGAACAGAGGAAGCTTTAAGCAGGCAGAATGGGGCTGGGTGCCAGCGGGATGAACGTTGCTCCATTCAGACGTGGTGCTGCGGCCAGGACTGACGGAGGAAGGCAGGGCCTGGTGAATCCACACTGTGGGTAATCCATCCAGGTATCACTGAGACTTGCCTGAAAAATTGTATTTTTCATTGAAGATATTATTTCTTTAGGAAAATATGCTGCTGATTTGCTAATCAAATTTGCTAATCAAAAAGTGGAAATGGTCAATACCCCATGGCATTTTAAGTGAGGGAATCATTGCTGAAAGAAGGGGGAGATTTTTCTCTTTTGGCAAAGAGAAAAAATGCGGTTTTATGAGAGGTACAAATTCTTGTTTGGCTGTAATAAACAAATTTTGCCCAGGGCCAGGGAGGCAAAGCTAAGCTAAACTTTCTCCTCCCCATCTCTAGCCATATCACTCTGCAGCTGCGTAATTCTCCAGGGATAAGCTCATGGACACACTAACTAGCTCTCAAACAAAAAGCTTCATTCTTTGTTTTTGGCAGTGAAAGCAGTGAGAAGCAGCAAGGCAGGCACACAGGTTGCGCTGAATCCTTTGGGATAATCTCTCCCATGAACCTCCTGGGGGTAGGACTGGAGCAGCAGCCTTGCATGCCTGTCACTGTGAGGTACCCTTTCCCAGCTGTGTTGCAAAGAGTTACTGCATTCAAAATGGTCTTGTTTAGTCTGAGAAAATAAGGCTGAGTAACAAAAATATCAATCAGACTGCTTGTTTTGGGCTCTAGGGTCTTGCATTTAGGTACTTAGATACAGTGTGATTGAGTACCGTGGCAGCTTTCACAGGTAGTTAGCCACAAACAAGTAAAGACCTACATAACCAAGTGAAGGCTGTAAAATACACTATCTGACATGTAGAAAGCTAGTATGGATCCACTATAAAATGAGATCAGAGAAAGTGGCCTGAGCAGTAGTAACTCCACCTCAAATTTCCTGTGTCTAGGCACAGTTATCAAGAGAGTTGCAGTAAACAAACTTACTAGCTGCCCGTGTCCTAATCTTCATGCTACTGTGGTTGAAACTGGGAAGAAACATGAAGCTATGCATGGATATGGTTTTGATGGCACTGATTTCTATAAACATTACAGAATATGAACATCTATACCGATACTGTTGACTTTAGCCACATACAAGGTCTAGTAACAGTGAATGCTTTAATGTTGTTGGCTTTGCTCATTCCACCTTGACAAATTATGGATGATATGTTTAATTTCCCATTACTGAACCCGACTGCTCCTTAGATTACGGGAGGACTTTTATTTTCTTTTGCTGATGGAGAACTGAGGTACATTGTAGGGCTGTGCCCAAATTATATAGGCGGGTATGGCAGAGCATGTAACAGAAATGAGCTTTAGCTGAACCCTGTATCGGTTCTCTCATGTGTGTCTTCAACCCTGCCTAATTCTTCCTCACATATCAAATTCAACCAGTTTTCCTTCAAGAGAGTAAAGGCTCTCTTAATGACTTGAGGTCTGAAAGATCTAACCCTACTTCCTTGCTTCATGAAGGTCTACAGGGAAATAACAAGAGACTTGGATTCAACACTGAGATTATGCTGCAGATACCTGTCTTTCACAAAAGATGCAAATAGTGGTTTCCCTTGTATTTTTGAAGTCTAAGAGAAATAAACATAGGTATGAATTGTTTCAGCCAAGGAGGGAAGCGGTATTAACAAGAAGCAGCAGAGATTACACTTTCCATCTCTGTTGAGGGCTGCTGTACTCTGACTGTCAAGCTGAGCAGCAGGGCTTGTGCCCTGCAGGGACAGACTGCTTCTGAAGACAGCAATGGCAAAAACCATCTTTTTACATTTTTATTTAGTCAAAAGATTTTTGTCTTTATGGTTGGGTTAGGTAGTTATCAACATCTCTTGGCTCAAGCTGTCAAACACACAATCTGAGGTAGTTCTGCTTAACTAAATACACACAGTCTGCCTTATGGGCAAGGAAGGTGATGTAGTAAATATGAAATACCATCTCACACTAGTGCTCCATGGGCTTCTTGCTCAGCTTCCGATGCACTTCAAAGCTCCATAGTGGTCTGGTCTCCAGCTGTCTTACAAACAACCTCTTCAGCCATGAAGCACGCTGTGGGTAGGCAGTTGTTTCACAGGAACCCAGAATACACTGTGTTCCCAGCATAGGTTCTTGCCTGACTTTACCTCCGGGGAACAGGAAGAGCCTGAGCTGGACTGTCCTCAGAGCTGTTTGCAAACTGTTCTCAGAAACAATGGCTGATGATTCATCTGGCATCACCATCAACAACCTCCAGGCCTGCCTTTTAACAAACCTTCCCAAAATAAAGGAAGGGCACCTTCCCAGACAGAATCATGTATGTTTTAGTGGTGGATCTACAGAAGAGTAATCTAGGCTTAAGAATGCTTGTAGTCAAGTGATTACATATGCTTGCCTGAGGTCAGACAGTGAGCTAGTTTAGCAGCTCTGGGGACCCTTGTTCCTGTGTTGGCTCACATGACATGAGCACAATGACTCATCCACGTGTGGGGATACATAAATGCCTGCTTATAACGTGTTTTTGCAAGTTTTAGTAATAAAGCCAGATCTGTGAGGTTGCAATCCTTTCTGTGGCAACAGAACACTGTCATCACCAACATTTTGACTTAAAAGTTGTCATAGTTTGAAAAAGAAACTCAGTTCCTTGTTTTGTTTATGCTAGTAATGCAGAAGGTCACTGGTTTAATGTGCGTAACCTTTTAAAGTTATTTCTGTGAGCAAACATTTGCTGGAAGGTACCCTGTCTGGGTGATATCTTTTGCAAATGCCTGATATTATGCTACCTAAACAAACTTTTCTTTGGTGAGCCCAAGACAAGACATGCGGTGGCCTTTCTAGAGGTATGCATCCTAGTATAATGACAGTCCAAGTGATATTACAATATCTGAAAATTAAAGACCCCAGAGTAGGGAAGACTGATGGTGTTTACTTTCTGCAGTTGCTAGCAGTGAAAGGATAGTGATGACTGATGAAGAGTAAGATGTATTAATAAAGGAAGTTTGTACTACTCATCAAGGATGTGAGTTGTCAGAGGTTAGATACTATGCTGGCATCTCTGGGAGTGAAACGTATTTGGTGAGGAGAGCCTACATAAGCACATGGGGAAGACATCCACTCAAAAACAGAATTATGGATGTTTGCAACATGAAATCCATTAAATGTTTATCTAAGGAAGTTAGAACCATGGTAAAAAAAATCCCAAACAAAATGTGTCTACTCTACCAAAAAAAAAAAAAAAATCATATGGCAAGAGGACTAGATATCAGACTAAAGTGAAACAAGGAGAAGTGCAAATGAACAAAGCGAACCTTCAGCATGGGGCTGCAGGGGATGCTTGTGGTTGTTAAAGCACACATGGCTCTGCAAGAGGAAACTTCTTTCTTTCTGTTTTTTTTTTTTTTAATCAGCTTTTAACCAGAAGTTAGGTATCCTTATTAGACTAGTAGGTGTAAATAGTTCTCATATGGGAATATTACAGTCCTTGAAGCTCAGTTGATTAACAGCATTTAAGGCTGTAGCACATTATTTTTAAGCAGGGAACTTTAGCTTATGACCCCCAAATCCTTCAAAAACTTTTTTTTCTCTTTCTTATCTTCTTCTCTTACACATCAGTAGATGAAGTCACTGCTGGGTGTTTACTTATGTTTCCTTAAGTACCAAGAAGACAGCAAAAGATATTTAAACACTATACATGGAGGTGGGAGGAAAACGTACAGAAATGTGTCCTTTCTTGGGATGCATCAACTCACACACCTTCCTGGAAAAGGCAAAAGAGCAAAGGAAAAAAAAACCATCCATGAGAAAAAAAAAAATCGACAACAGAAGCCTGTGTTGCTGTGTCACCTTCCAGGTCCTATGAAAATACTTTTTCCAAAAATTTGAAAGCATTTCATAAGAGCAGGCAGAAGCATATTGTTTTTTTTTTCTTTTTCCTTTTCAAAGCAAAGCGAAGTTCCACCCTTGCTGTCTG
>VYZV01017410.1:0-18469 GCA_013401275.1 Pandion haliaetus | reverse complement strand
AGGCGGGGGAGGGGGGGGGGAGGGAAAGAGAGGGAGGGAGGGAGGAAGGAACAGAAAGTTTATGTACATAAACCTTTTAAAAAAAAAGTATTGTTGCACCTGGTAGCTAGCTTTACTGACACAGAAATGAGAGGTCTCTTCAGTGCTTAAATAGCTGAGAAACAATGGGATAGTGCAGGAAAGTTAACAATTAACAATCTCAGCTTAAATTTTGTAACTGCAGGGAGCTGGAAGCACAGCTGCCTCTCTCTTCAACAAAATCAGGTCTCCTGGTTAAGGGAAGAATTTTTGTTAAAATCTTAGTTTCTGAAAAATAAGCTGCTCCGCGTTGAATGAGTATCATGCAGTTATGGGTTTAACCAGCCTGCTCATATTTAACTATCTCTGCTCATTTTAACGAGAGTGGCCGAGAGAGGGGTAACGAGACTTTTGAAATGCTTTTTACTTTACTTTTTTAAATGAGGGTAGAGAGCAAAACAGGGAGCTGAGGGTAGCCGGCTGAAGAGAAGCAGCAAGGAAGATGGGTCTGCTAAGTGTGGATTTGCTGATCACGCTTCAGATCTTGCCGGTCTTTTTCTCCAATTGCCTCTTCCTTGCGCTGTATGACTCTGTGATCCTCCTGAAGCACATGGTGCTGTTTCTGAGCCGGTCTAAGTCTGGGCGCGGTGAGTGGCGGAGGATGCTGACCTCGGAGGGGCTGCGCTGCGTCTGGAACAGCTTCCTCCTGGACGCCTACAAGCAGGTGGGTACCCGGGGAGGGGGACCGGCAGGTCGGGGTGGGTAAGCCGTGAGGAACAGCCCTGTTGTCGACGGAGAAGGCAGGGGAATGACGCCGTGCGGTGCAGGCTATCTCCTATTTGGCGTCACGTTTGATGGGAGAGGTAGAAGCTGAAGGGAGCAGTACTTTTAAGTCAGGGCTAAGGGGTCACAGGAGTCAGGAGCTGCTGTCTCTCTGCTCTGCCACTGACTCTCTGTGCGGCCATGGCCATGTCACTTAGTTGAGCCGTGCCTCAGTTTCCCCACCGGGACGAGTAACGATCTTCATGTTTATAAAGTATTTCAAGATCTTTGTATAGGAATAATAGTAAAACGCTCTAGATGTTTTCATAGCTGTTGTCTAATTGTTCGCCATGTGAGATCCTCAGAGATTACAGAAAGACTGCATCTTCAGATAGAGCTCTGCATAGATAGACGTCATCTATGTAACATAGAATTGTTTTAATTAGAGTAAAAGATAGAAATGAACCTTTGCCATTACGCTGGCATTTTCTATTGCTCATATGTTAATTTTTATATTAGAGGAAGCATCCAAGTAATAGTAAAACTGGGCACGGAGTGAAATAGCCTTTTTTCTTCATGAAAACAGTGACAGAGGGACATGTCAGAGATTAAAAATGAACTTGACTAGCTGAGGGACAGCTGCCTGGTGATTTAAGTTAATAAAGCCAATAGCAGTTATGCAACATGTACTATTTTTTTTTTTTTCCTTTTAAGCTTTGTACAAACATTACCCAGTGGTACTGCCCGGGTCTCATGAGGTAGTTATAGCTCCCTTTTATAGATTGAAAAGGTGGACCCAAAAACATGAAATTTCTTGCACAGGCCACCCAGTTAGTAAGTAGAAGAACTAGATTCAGAGCTCTGTGGCTTCCAAAACAGTGCTTAGTCTGTTAATGTGTTGTCTTATTTAGACCATCTAATTTAACATACCCCATGTGATGTCATGAGGTTATAGGGGTCCTATCCAAATGATAGGTCTGTATCTTCTGAAATATTTCTTTTTGTATCGCCTTCCCCCCAGTCCCCTTTCACTTCCCCACAATGGCTTTTGTATTTGCTCTTACCTAGAGATGTGAAGAGCTGGTGGTGGTGGTGTTTGCTGGCTTTGTGATATGGAATACAAGCTGCTTAGCCTGAAACCCAAGCCACGGGGACATTAATTTTCAGTGCAAGACAAATATAAATAACATTAGCTTTTGCCAAATGGGTCAACCTCTTAGTGCCACCCTAGGAATCAGCCAGCTGGCTACCCAAATAAAGTAAGGCTGAATGAAGCTCACTATTCTCCTAGCCCTTCTAGTTTCTGTTTTTAGTCTCTTCACAGACATTAAGTAAATTTTACAGTGGCCTTGCTAAATGGGCCGGTGAACACAATTGTTCCCATTTTACAGACAAGGCAAGGCAGGACAGTTAACACATGGCTTGGTCAATGCTCCAGTGGAATTTGGTAGCACATCTCTGAAACAGCCAAGTTTCCAGTTCCCACATTTGCAAACTATATGTAGCCCAGGGTCTAGAGAAGGCACGGAGCTGTAAGGAACCTTATATCCATGAGATGTTTTCAATCTCACTTTGCTTAAATAACACAAAATTATTCAAAATAAAGATGTTGCATGCCTTTCTGTACTTTCCAAAGTCATACTTTGCCTTTTCCTCAGTACTGTTGATGTCAACAGTGGAAGCTACAGAGAGGATCACTCTGTGCTATTTTTGGTTGTGGCAATGAAACTCATACCTTGAACTTTGGTAATTAAAAACTCTCCCTTATCACCATTAAATGACCAAGGTTGTTCAGGCCAATCAGGCTTTAAGGTCCCTAGAATGAATTCTGGGCCTCAGTGAACTCAGCAGAAAAATGCATATAAACATAACCAGGTTTTGTCACCTTGTTCCAAAAAGGGGAGAAAAATCATTTCATGCTAGCTATCCTTAAGATGAAACTAATTGACCAACAATTCATGGAAAGACTCTGTTTTCCTTGATAGAATTATGGGCCAGAAGGACGGAAGGTCATTGGAAACCCTTGATTGTCACAGAAAGGTTGATAAGTGTAGAAATCAAATTATAGAGGGGACACAATAAACTGGGGAGCAATATTAGGAGAAGAGTCATCATCTCCACAATAGACGAGAATCTTCTGCTGCTTCTGTAAGGAAGAGAAAGGAAAAAAAATTTCAGCTGGAAAGCTGTGCTGGTAGAATTGAAAAAATTTGAAATATACACCTGCTTTGTGGCATGTTTAAAAAGCATGAGAAATAGTGAAATATATTAAAGACTGTCCCACAAAGCATCTTTTTCCTTAAATTATCTTCTTCTAAATCCTCAATAGGACTGTCCAGTTGTGATATCTTAATCTTAGCCAATTAGTGAGGGTAGGAAATTAAAATATTTGGGAGTCAGGGTACTAAACAGCATGGCAAAATGCAGTCGATACCACAACTGTGATTGCTTATTGCTCCAACTTTCTAGCTGAAGCCAGGTATTAGCAAAGTACTTAAGCAGGTGCTTAAGCTCATTCCACTGAGAAATATTTATGAGATAATCACCATTTTTCAGCTAGAATAGCAGAATTGCAGATGTCTGAGATAAACCAAAGCTAGACTGCCAATTAGCAAAAGACTGGATTAAAGCAGTAACTATGCTTGGTTTTGCTATGTTTTGTGTCACTTAAAGAGAACTCTTCCTGAGTATGTTTTTCACGAAAGTACTTTATGTAAAATTTCTATTCACAGAAAAAATTTACCGGATGCCATCCCAGAAGGACTCTGTTGGTAGATAGTAGATTCTGGATGAAAGTAAATTTATTACAAGAAAGGAGCTCTGCCTTGAAAGCACACAGACTGTCCCAGAATTAAGTGATTTTGTTTCAAAACTAATGTGTACAAGAGATGATCATGGAGTAGTTACAGTATATTTGAAATAGCTATTCTGATACATATTCCCTTCTAGAAAAACTTTTGAATATCTTGCCCAAATTTCAATTTGCTTTTGTTCTGCTTTTTGTTGTTATTAAGTATTATTGCCCATGACTTTTTGGTTAGGGCAATTATTTCATAGGCAAGATTACCTAGCAACAGTTGAAGATTTGTATATAGAGTATATTCAGTATTCTTTTTCATTGGAACATTCTATATGACTTGTTTTCTCCACATTTTACAGTCCCACTGGAACAAAAATGATTGATCTTTTGCTTGGTTTTATTTTCTTATGTAAATTTTATCAATGATTAATATATTTCTCTTTACTTCCTTACCTCTGAGTTCAGTATCTGTCACACTCAGTGTTGATATTGTCTACACTGCACCAGCTTTGTGATTTATAGAACATCCTCCTCCTATTCTTTTCTGAGAGGCAAGTGTGTCTTATGTTACAACAAGGGAGTCTTTAGGACCAGATTAATTGTCATAACAGTGATAAATATAGCTAGTAGCCAAGTTACATTAACTTTATGTAATTGAAAGAGTGCAACTATTTTACTTAAATGTTATTTTTCTAATTTACTGTTGTGCTCTGTCTACAGAAATGAGTGGATTGACTGCTGAAGAGCAAATCATGTCTGTATGCGTGTGTAGGTATTTACACTTTCATATGTTTGTATGTATACATATATATGTGTGTGTGTCTATATCTGTACATACATCTACATATATGTATAAATGCAAAAATACACACACATGGGCGTACATAATCTGCTCTTTCAGGAGTCAGTCCTCTCATTTCTCTGTATATGTATACACATATATATATGTATACATATGTATAGGTATGAGTGCAACCACACATACTGATAAGACAGAAAAAACAAAAGAGATTTTTGAGAGGGTGTTAGTGTGCCTTCTGCATGATTTATATAGGCGATATGTACAAATGCCAGTGAGGCATTTGTTTTAGCCCACAGCCTGTATACTGAATGTGTCACATATCTTAACAGAAATCCAGAGAAAAAAGCTAGAGAAGTTTTGAAAAAAACATTGTATTTGATTTTAAAAGGTTTTTTTACCTGCTAAGTTCCATGCTTTATTTAGTACTGGGATGAATCTGCCTTCTTAGATTCCAAAGGTGAGAAATCATTATCTTAAAATGCTTTTAAAATGGGTACAAAAAAGGTTGTACCCATTAGCAGTGCCCAGTGGTGAGGCTTGTGCTGGGAGGTTTTCCAGTGCCAGATACTAGCTTTGTGTTTCAGCAATGCAGAGCTACCATTCCTGGTCTCCAGTAGAGAGCTGTAAGGTTATCCTAGAGGAAATCCTCCCTCTTCTCCACCTCAGTGCAGTGTAGTTAGGGGGATGACCTTAATGACATCTCCCTGAAGCAGCCAAATGCTTAGGAATGCCATGGTGCACCTAGGGGGTAACCTGCACGTATGCTTATATTATAACACACGTGTGTAAATGTACATTACAGCCCTCAGAAGGATGCTGGTATCTCAAGTGATGGATGGTGATGGGTGTGTGTACGTACTTGTACAGCTTTTTACTGTCTTTAGAATGGGCCAGCAGCAAGCTCTGGCATGACAGACCCAGCACGGAGGGAACGGTTGGCACAGGATCCCAACTTCACAGCATAGGCCCAGCTTTGGATGTAGCAGCAAGCAGACTGGTTCAGTAAACACCCAGTGGGATTTTCTAGAGATTTCAGGGAGGCACAATTAAATTACTTTTGGCTACTTCTGCCTGCCTGATAGGTACGTCCTTTATTCCTAAAATAAATCAGTATGCAAAGCAGGACAGCCTGAAAACTGTCCTGTTAAGTGCATGCTGCACAGCATTATCACAAAGCTGTATGTGAAAGTAATATAATGGCATCATTCTTTACCTGCTCTTTGACTGTCCAATAACTCTTTGCTTTTTGGGAAAATCTTTTAAAGGTTGGAGCAAAGACATAACCTCTATACTTATTATTTGTGTATATTTTGTCTGGCAAGGTAAGGAAGTTTCTCTGTCTGCATTTAACAGTGATAAAGGGAATTTGTGAAAGAGAGTGTGTTGTATAGTTTCAGGGTTTAGAACTAGACATTGTGTGGTATTAAAAATATTTTATTGGTTTTACAGAGTTCAGCCTTAGCAGAATTGTTTTCATTGACATTTGCAAATGAAAACAATCTTTAAAGAAGTGAGAAAAACAAAACCACAATTAAAACCTTTCCTGCAGCGTTTGGAACATAAATTCAACAGGATTTGGGCTTGTCATTGTCATTATTATTAAAACATTGTCATTATTATTAATATATAATCATGTTTGTTACAGTAGTGTCTGAGGACCAACCTAGACCAGGGACCCATTGTACTAAGCAGTGCCCTAAACAAGAAGAGCGGACAGTTTGTCCCCAGGAGCTTACAGTTCAAACACTCAAACCAGACAAAAGGTAGCAAAGGAATATGACGACTCCTATCCCACATGGTGTCTCATCCTACCTGTTTCATTTTGCAGATCTAACCACTTCTTCCACACCACCTCTTTGCAGTCTTCCATTTTCACCCTTATATGTGAGAAACTGACTGAAAGGACTGCTTGCCTTTTTGTCAAACCCTTGTGAAAACCCCCTTCGGCTGTGGTAGCTACAGAAAATTAGCTAATGGGCACCACCCAGGAAAAGGATCGTACATGGTCCTTGTACCCCAGCTCAGCCTCTCCGACAAAACCATCACTGTATTCATACAGTGCTAAGGCTGAGTAAAAAAAAAAACCAAAAAACAAACATCCAAATTAACTTCAATGTCCTCCAGGTGCTGACTAACAAAGACTGGTGAAGGCCTCTGTCACCTCTAGGTCGAGTCCACAAGAGCAGCCCGTGGCCCAGAGGCCATGATGTCGTAGGCCATGCTCCCATCTTGAGGGAAACATAAGCCCCTAAGAAGCTTGCTGTAGGCTTCGCGATCAGAGGAACTAAAATTATCCATTTTCTTTTATAAGAGTGCATGGCAAAAGACTTCTTTATGCTTTCCCTCTGCTATGCATGGTCATTTGTGGGACTGGCAGTTTTTAAATAGAGAGCAGCATTTGACTAGTTATTTTTAACTGGACTGTGCCCTTTTAATTTGTCTCCCACTTCCCTCCCTCAGCTTCACACACCTGATCCTAAATAAAAGACTCTAGACTCTGGGAGAACTCGAGTCAATTCTAGTCTCTGCTCTCCAATTTGAGTAATAGAGTCTCTTAAAGCAAGCTGCCACCTCCCCATGACAAATGAAGAGCTCCCACTCCCATATGCTACTCCAGACAAGGGCCTCCTGTAATTTTTATCCACTGCACAACTCTGGGTCATGTAAATAAAAAAAAATGAAAATAACAATTTGTATAATTCTCCAGCCAGAGTCTGATTATGATTTGGATGAAGCACTGAGAAATACCGGGCTGTTCAGAGGGTATATTTAGCTGAATGAGATAAAATCAAATCAAAGCAGAGAACTTGAAAAGGAGCAAAAAGCTCCAGGGATTCAGTTCATTACCAATCACTGTACACCACCCCTGAACACAGCATGTCCATATTTAAATGGCTAGTATCACAGACTGCTAATTGTCTGGCAACACCTATTTTCTTTAGGGGGTTGACCCAGCCTGATGAGTCTGCCAAACTGTTTGAAAATCCCTCATGCAGGGAATGAAAGCTGTATTCCAGTGCACAGGATCCCAGGAGGGTTATGCTAGAGCTGATAAAAGCAAAATGAGAAAAAAGAACAGGTAAATGAGGAGGCGATGTTTTGTCCATGGGGCTTTTCCTAGTCCTCAACAAAGTTAGCAGTATGTGCTATTTCTAGCCTGTAGTTTATGAATAGGGCTTTCTTTCCCGCTCCTAAGTCTCCTTCATTTTGCAGCCTGCATGCTAAAGCATCGGCAGCCTTGTTCCCTTTTCACTCTGTGTGCGACTCGGAGAAGCAGATGCAGTACCAAGGCTGTCAAGCAAACACAAAATTCGCACAAATGATGCAAGTCACTGCCTTGGTGTCCGGCTCGTGCTTGCTCTTGCTGATGGCCGGGCTGGCTCTCAGATTTGGTTGGCCTACCTTGGATGCAGGCTGTGTGGGAGGGGGTGCCTGCGCACTGCCCAGTTTCCACCTCATCCAGAAGGCTGGTGCCAAATGCCCGAATATTCACGCACAGAAGTACGTGATTATAGAAATGCTGGATTGCGTGTGAGGGGAATTCTGCTAGTTTGTTTCTCAGAATTTATATTTTGCCTGCCTTTGTGTAAGATTTCAAAAGCGGTTTGGCTGAATACATGGGGTTTTTTGTTTGTTTTCTCATTGCGTTGATTTTCTTTTCCAAGAGCTATTTTTTCTTTCAATAAATAACAACAAAGAAGACAGCCAAGGCCTACAATGCAGATGATCAGCAAGGATGATATTGTCATCCTGTGTCAATCGGTTCCCGAGCCTGGTGAAATAAAGAGTCCCTTTGGGAACGTCAGCGCTTCATCAAGACCAATTAGTGGAGATGCCGCTGCTTATGTTTAAGCATTAACGACTGGGCTGGGCTGCTTTTTGGAGTGCCTGACACTGGCATGGAACAAGGCACCGACCTAATTACTCCTCTACGAGAGCAGAAAATGCCTCGTGAATGCCTGCTTGGCAAGGATGTCTCATTAAGGGGAAAAAACCCAACACAAGCACTCCTAGAAACAAAAATTAAAATGATAGGTAACCTGCGGCCATGAGACTTACTTCATGGCTGTGGGAAATGAAGAGAAACTGCTATAAGGAGATGTAGGGCATATTTCCTAAATACTTTATTTCCTAAATCCATCTATTTTTTTTGTTTAATAAGGAGTATGAGAGACAGAACGCAAACTTGCATTGTTGGAGAACAGTGAAATACATTGCCACCCTTGGTATCAGTGTTAAATAGTACTTGAAGGGCATTCCCTTGCTAGTGTTCGATGGGAGTTGCTGTGTTAGTCTGTTCCTTCAGGGTCTGCAAACTTGCCTAGAAAAAGAAGCGTTTGGTGGACCTGAGTGAAAAGTTGGTAATGAGTAGCTTACAATATGTAGCCTCTCTTTCTGCTTAAATGTGATCAAGAAGCAGACTGTGGTTTCCCAGTTCAAGAGTGTTGGTTAGAGTCTTTTCAGTCATAATAGTTTTGTTAAGAGTGAGGGGAAACAGCTGCTCACATGTTTCTTGTCTCCTAAGCAGCTCTGTACATTGCTGAGTTTTAGTTACTTTGATCTTTTTTACCTTTATTTTTCTTCTCTGAAGAGTGCCAGCAAATATTAGAAATTCAAAGTGTGTTGCTTAATTGTGATTTATGAGATAAATCACATGTTATTACTTCTTTTCTTTGACTAGATGAGTGCACGCTCCTAAATACTGAGGTCCATTATTCATCCAGGGAGTGGGTGCAGCACAGATACTTACATGTCAGACTTTGCCCAGAAGGCACGTTTTGGGCAAGCTAGCTACGAAAAAGTATTTGCTTGGTAGAGCAAGAACACTTAAGCTTTCTAGGTAAAGAGGGATCTAGTGTTTGTGCAGATGTGCAGATGTTGTGTTTCTTGAGAGGTGCCCTTTTTTGGTGGTTACCAACTTACCACAAAATGCTCAGTTGTCTAGCTGGCTTATGGATAGAATGCACTCAGGATCATTATATGGCCACCACATGATCTTGACCTGTGTATTTCTTTGCTCAAGTCTGGCCCTTTACTTTACTCACTCCTGCTTTGCCTATCTTACTGCACAGAATGGCAGAGAGAAATGAGATGTTCAACAGCTGCACAGAACAGTACCTACTACCTGCCAAGGTGTAGGTGGCCTGTAGCAGCACTTCTTAAACGCTGCAAGATGCTTAATGCTACTTCTTAAATGCTACAGCCCGAGTCTCTGAGCCTGCCTCTCCAGATAGATCCTTTCTTCTCAAAAACTGGGATACAGCTCTTTTCCTTCCTTGAGTTCAATGGACAGCACGCTCACACAGTAGGTCCTAAACTCAGCTATTTCAAACTTCGCTTGCTTTCAAAGGCAAATGAGCACAAGGCTTTTCTTCTGTCTGTTACCAGGAGTCTAGTAGGCAGCAATGCTGCAGATGCAGGTTTACAGGGAGGGGGGACACAAGAGGTTGTGCTTTCCTGGGACATCACTTGCTTCCCTTGCCTGTGGTGCAGCTGCAGCTGCACATCCCCAGCTCCCAGTGGCATGATCACCACATGCTTGGCCTGGAGAGATTTGTGGGTCTTGGACAGTCTTTCTTTCTGTAGCTCTCTTCCTTGCTGATCTCTGAGTGAATGGCAGCACAATTGTGTCTCAATTTGCCCTATAGAAAATAGTCAAAATGATGTTTATATCATGTGCCAACGTGCTGTGAGACCTTCTCATGTAGCTGTGAAGTTTGGCAACTTTTAAGGGCAGTCTCTTACAAACTTTGCTGTGGTTAGACTCTTGCTTCTATTGCTATTCTGATGAAACAGTGCCGACTCATGAATAACTGTAGATTTATTCAAGGTAGTCAGGTTTCTCAGGGAGAAATGGAGGATCCAGTATCTACAATATACTTGCCTCTGGATCTGTGTGTAGCAGCAATTGTATCAGTTAACTATTCAGCTGTTAACTCAGCTTCTTACTGTATCTGACTCATCAGGATACCCTATGATGTAATGTAGAATAGAACTGCACCAAAAATCAGTTGTTTATTCAGTTTTTACACAGTTCTCATTCAGCGTTAACTTCTATTGACCTCAATTGGAGTGTAGCTTCAGAAAGAAATAAAATACGAAAGACTTCAGAATTTGGCCCTGTATGTTTCGTTCAAAGCAACACTTCTGAACATAATAAAATAGACAGGAGACAGAGAGAGAAATACAAAAGGATAATTGTTGTACTAGAGCTTGATCTTAAAGGAAGATACACAGGAATTGCTGTGGCAGAATTCATTAAAAACTAATTGTCTTATGTAATAATATTTTGTGGTTCTATAGCAGTTATCAGCTAAGGATCTTGGAGCCCTCTGCAGGCTCTACCTTATTCTGGCAGTCCCTTCTGTGAGATGCTTATATTCTGTCTTTTTTCTATAGGCAAGGAAATAGAAACAGTCAGGCAAAATGACTTATCCACAATTTCCTGTTGGGTTGAGTAAGAGCTGGGGTTAGAGCTGAGAACAGTTCATTTTCACTTCATCCTACTTCAACCATCATATGAACTTTCCCCTTTTCCTGCTGCTTTTTCCCCAAGCATCTTCTAGAGACACATTGCAGTAGAAGGAACTGTGTCAATCAATCACTGATGAAATTACTGCAAAGTGGTTTGAGAACCCTTTGGAGAGTGCAGTGTTGGATGGTCCACTGTCAAAACAGAATGATATATTGAGTGGGTGGCTGCAGAGCTCTCTCTTGTGTTTGGTACTCAGTGTTTTCATTCTTTGACTGCAGGATGGAAGAGAATATACATGTATGAAATCTGCAAACCTCTCAAAATTGAGAGGCACTGCATGTGTTGTGAAGATCAGGAATACAATGCTGAATGATTTTGGAGAATTGGGAAAATGGCTTGAAATGTGGGATGCAGTTCAATGGGTCCAAGTGCAAAGCACCAGATTCAGGCTGGACTGATGAAGTACCCAAATCCATGATGGGGAGCAACTAGAAAGGCAGAAAAAGGGACCTAGGCATTATAACTTCTCACTAGCTAACCCCTAGTCAACAGTGTACTGTTTTTCCAAGACAGTAAGGATGTTTCATGAAAAGCAAACATCTGGAATATATAAACAGGTGTAGCCAGTGAGATACATGAAGTAATTGATTATTCTGAGAATTAATAAAAACTCTTTTGAAGTTTTGAACACTGCTTTTCAAGGAAGATGTGAACGAAGTGGAGAGAACTCAGAGGATGGCAGTGAAAAAAAATCATGTCTAGAAAATTTGGCTCACAGAGAAAAGTTAGAAGAAATTGGAGGTGGTCTGTCTGAAAGCAAATACAAGTCTGCAGATACATATGGGTGGACAGGACTATATGTGTAGTGGACAGGACAAGACATATCTCAGATAAAATTTTCTAACAATAGTGAAGTAGTATACCTGTCAGGAATGCCACATTTCCCTGCACTGTGAGTGGAGATGGACTAGATGAACTTTTTGAAGCTGCTGCTTTTGATGATTTGCTATATCCCCATGCTAGTGTCTATGCGGGTAGTTAGGTGTACTCTTTGAACAGGTGACTCTGTTTATAGTTGTAAGGATACTGGACAAGCAAGTCACACTAACTTGCTATGTTTTAATTTGTTTTTATGTCAGGTCAAACTGGGAGGAGAAGCCCCAAACTCCAGTGTAATCCACATAGCCAAGGGCAGTGATGGCAGCAGTAGCAGCTGGAAGAGTGTCGGTGGCAAGTGTGGAACCAAATGCCACCTTCTGGATTTTGCCAACTCCGAGCGGCCACTGGTGGTCAACTTTGGTTCAGCTACCTGACCACCATTCACAAGCCAGCTGTCGGCCTTCAGCAAGCTGGTGGAGGAGTTCTCTGGTGTGGCTGACTTTCTGTTGGTCTACATCGATGAGGCTCACCCATCAGATGGCTGGGCTGCTCCTGGAATCTCTCCCTCTTCATTTGAAGTTAAGAAACACAGGAACCAGGAAGACCGCTGCGCAGCTGCTCACCAGCTCCTAGAGCGCTTTTCCTTGCCACCTCAGTGCCAAGTGGTGGCTGACTGCATGGACAACAATGCCAATGTGGCCTACGGGGTTTCATTTGAGCGAGTATGCATTGTGCAGAGACAAAAAATCGCCTACCTGGGAGGCAAAGGCCCCTTTTTCTACAATCTGCAGGAGGTTCGGCTTTGGCTGGAACAAAACTTCAGCAAAAGATGAAAACTGTTCTCTACAGAAGCTATGTCAACAGATGTGTCCCTTTAAGGTGAAGTAAAAGGGAAAAAAAAGAAAACATATGCTGGTTTGCATAAGGCGTTTCAGGTGATTGCAGAAGAGCACATTTGATAACAAGGTCAAATGAACATTAAGAAAACAAAATAAAACAAAAAACTAACTCCACAGAAACATTATTGTATGAAAAAAATCCCACTCCTGCGCTTGCTACGGGACAGGAGATGTGAATGCTTCTGTGAAAAGGTGCTGCTGGCGAGCAGGAAGAGCGGTAAGATAAGACCTGTCTCCCAGGAACCTGTCTCATGAAGTGTCAGCCCTGGGCTGAGCCAGAAGCGTCGCTGCTTGGAAGGCAATCCATGGAAGGGCAATGCTGTGCATTTCATCAGAAAAGCTTCTTTACCCTCCTGTAGCCAATGCAAGCAACCTGGGAGGAGCCAGGGGGCTTGCAATTACTTTGCATAGAAATGCGGTAGAGTGTGTTAATTGTCCTCTCTCCTAGAGATTTTATTGTTCAGAGACTACAGGAACCACCATGCAATGCATCCTGCATGCAGACTGGCTGCTCAGAGCAAGATGAAACATTGTGTGCTGGTATTTGTACTCTATAGGGATGCCTCTAGACAGCATATTAACTATGTAATTCTATCTATATGTTTGTATTCAGTATGCAGGCCTGCTGAGAAAGATGTTAGAATCTATGGATTTGGGCCAAAAAGGCTAAGGTGATCAAATAAGCCCATTACAATTTGAAAACTAAAAAACCTGGACTATTTGTAACAAAACAGGGAGAACCACCTAGAGTGTGCATCATGAGACAAAAAGCTGATGCAAACCAACCCTCAGTTCTCAGAGCTGACAACACATATTTATCAATATTCTCTGGTTCTCTTTGTTACTTTACCTGCCTCAATCTCTTTCTGTCTAGCAATAGGCTTAAAGGTAATTTCATTTTTAGCTTTTTAAAAAATAACTTATGACCTTACAGATGTATTTTGGGGATGGGGGAAATTATACACAACTTTACCTCATTGAAATGGAAACCTATCCTGTCATTTACCCTGTTAAATGTAGTCATGCTGATTTTTGCTACCGTAGATACCTGCAACTAGTTTATAGCTACGTTAGTTTGCCTGGAAGTTAAGTTGTTCGCAGCCCAAGAATTGATTAGCTGCAGTTCTGCTATCAGATGAGGTGATTGTTTCACTTCTGTTCTCAAAAGCCTTCCCAGAGAAACAGGGAGGACAAATAGTGTGAATTAATGTGAATAAGTGTGAAAGATGGCAGAATTTTCATACAAATGGGTCTGAAGAATTATTAATTATGTTTAAAGAGATACTGTCAACTTAGAGTATAATTAAGCTTAGGTATTTCTAAAACTAAAATCATTTAGTCAAGCCTGATGAAAAGGCAAGTTTACAATGAGCTAACCCATTAGAGCTGATAAATGAAAACCCCTAAGGAGATGGACTATCCAAGTTTTCTCTGAACTTTGGCAGAAACATGAAACAGATAAACAGGGTAAGTGGCAAAGATCAAATTAGTTCTTTTAATTTCTCCTTCTGCCAGTTGTCAGGAATATGATGTATTAATACTAACACAGGAAAGAACAGAAAATACATACATAAATATTTTCATTTTCACAATGTCCCTTTAATATTGTGTATTTCTTCTTGCTTGGCTGTTGGTCAACTTAGCCAATGTACAAGGCATTTGAAAATGTGTTTTCAAGGACAGATCTGAAATAATGACAGTAACATGAGTGATTTCTCCCATATTCAGGTTCATGCTTCTCCTCCTTCTCACATTTTGCTCCACACAGTTAAATATATACACACATACATACACTTACACAGTTTGGTAATGTGTATCAGAGAAGGGTGTAAAGAATGGTCTTCAGACCTTCTGGTGAGCCCCACTTCTCAGAAGGCATATGTCTCTGTGTGTGTGTGTGTGTGTGTGTGTGTGTGTGTGTGTGTATGCATTTACGTATGCATATATAGGTATACCATATATTTTTATGTATGTATATACATATGCATGCACATATAAGTGTTGTCTAAGACCAATAATACTAATAATTCTGTCCTCCCATTCATTAATGTTACTGTAACTCATTGCTCAGTGTGAAAGATCGTTATACATTTTTGTGACTAACTGGGATATATAACTGAAATTTCTAAACCTAATATTATAGAAACAGTAACATAGCCAAACTATGTGGTTTATTTAATCTAGTGTCCTACCTCTGACTGTATCAGATGCTTCAGGGGAAGGTGCAATAATTTCTTCTGGAATTTTCATTAGCTTCAGCCCTTATTATTTTTGTCTTGTGTAAAGCGATTTTTGATGTCTCATCATCCCTATGAGAGGCTGATCCTGAGTTTTGAGATCTAAATATTTCTTGAGGTGGGGAATACTAAAATCAAAACACATCATGTTTAAGAACAAAGAAAAACAAATAAAAAGAGATTTTTTTTTTCAGATTTGAATTGGCTGCTTTTCAATGTCATTCTCATCTCTTGCTCTTGTACGCTAAAACAGTATAAAAAGGAGTGATCCCAATTTTTCTTCTGTATGTCAGTGATTATATACTCTGTATAGAAATTTATATACCTTCTGTTTGTTTCTTAAGCCAAACAGTAATTCACATTCTTCTACAGGTCCATATTCTTTGCCTGTCTCTGTATCTCTTCTGTTTTTGCTACACTGTCCTTTTACTCAGGTGAGTAAAGCTGTAGACATTACTCCAAGTGAAAACATGTATTGATACACCCAGCAGAACATCTTTTCCTTATTATATGCTATTCTCCAGTTGCCTGAAACTTTATTAATCCATAGAACTCCATAGCCTTTGTAAAACTTAAACTAGTAAGTCTTTTCTTTCTCTCAAGTCTGAACTGTTTATCCAGGAAATGCTAGCCAAATGTTTAGCACAGCTGTTGAAACATACCTTTAGATCGGAGGAGAGAGTCTGAGTTAGTAATTCAGTTAGTTAATACCCCTTTGCACATCTAAAGTTACAGTTATTTTTCAAGTCCATTTTCTCCTTTTGAATTTCCATTATTTTGTCTTGTTATTCATAGATGCCTATTTATCACATAGTATAAAGGAATTATAAAATTGGCTCCTGTAATGGGAAATCCACAAGGGTTTTCTACAAGAAAAAATACACAATAACTTCATTTCTTTCTTGGCAACATGAATGCATTACCCTGCCCCAAACTTAAAGATAGTTTGGCCTCACTGATTATCAAGACAGAAATACATTTTGCAAATCCTTAACTTTCCCCAGAAAATTTGTGGTCAGAAAGCAGGGGAAGTATTTCAAAGAGAAATGGGCTTAGAGGAAAAAAATATCTTTTATAAGTGGCTGATAGAAATACAGACTTTTTTTGTTGACAAAATTAAAACATTTTATAGAAGAGGTTTTAAATTAAACTACATGCATTATCTTCAGTTAATGATAGAAGTGGCCATATGTCAGATACCCAAAATTATGGTAATAGTGGGTTGTTTTGGGTCCTGCTAGCATTGTACTTCACAATTGGTCTAGTCTGCTGTGAGGCTGGATTTGCTTTTTTTTCTTATTCTCACTGTTTGAGGGCACTAAACCATATTACTTGAGGTGCTTCAGTGTGACATACATATTGAGCAATAGCTCAGAAAATAGGTGCCTGAAAGTATTCTGGAAGGCTTCTGTATATAATAGAGACCCCAATACTGTGTCTCGACATTAGTATGGGAAACTTCCAGTACTTTTTTATTTTGAGCAAGGTAAAAAGCTATTCTGGGCTATCATTCTACATTGTTCTGTGCTTAGCATCATTATTTAGATGAAAATGATAGCATTTTGCTCTTGCTTGCGTAGACAATGACATAAATTTAAGGCAGCAGGAAAACATGACCTGTCTATTAAAAAGAAAGAAATATATTATGAAATATATTGTTGAACAACTGTCTGAACACCTTGAAAAACAAAATGCAATAATTTTTATGAAGGTGATCTTGGTGGGGAAACCCACAAAGCTTCTCAAAAAGGTATCAATGCTGTGTGTTCAGGTGTGTGTGGGGACGGAGGTTATGTTTCTGTATGTGTGAAAGGGGCTTTTCTGTTATGTGGAGTGGTAGGTTTAAGAGTTTTTAAGACTTTCATTCAGTACTATAACCAAAGCAATAAGAGGTATCAGGTAGGGAATATTGGCCAGTTTTGTTCAACTCTACACCATGTCTGTGCTGGATCCATATTCAGTGATCTTTGGGCCCAATTTGGAGGCTTCAGAGAAGAGAGGTTGGGGTGAGACAATGAAGGCTTGTGTGCTTATGAAGATCGCTAACAAAAGAGTAATTAACTCAGTTGGCGTTCAGATGCCCTCACACTGGCATTCCTCTGTGCACCTTAGTGTTTCTGTATTTGAAAGAGGGGTCTCTTTGGGGCTGTTAATAAGATTGCCGGGGTGTAGATGCCTGTGTGTATTGACTATGTGTGTGTCATTGTTTAAATGTCAAAAATACACTTTGTAGGAGAGCCAGCAAAATTTTGTTACAATATGGTGCTCCATGAAATGTGCTTTCTAGATTTGTTTTTCTTGTATTATAATAAACAATAAAGGAAAATTTACCTCTTCTGTGTCTTCTTATTCTAATATTGTTTATTAATACACAGTGGAATCTTGACATTAGACCAAGGAAACTTAAAACTGTATTTAATACAATAGCCTATGCCACCCTGACTAAATCTTAAGCAATATGAGCAAACTCCCTTATAAATGGTGGGACTAATTTAATATCTGATTGCTCCTCAACTTTTAAGAAAGGTAAGGGAGAGAGAAACTGAGAGCTACAAGAACACAAGAACAGCAGCTGAGTCTGCACAGTATTGCACTGTTCAAAAGAAGTATGTGCTGGAAGAAAGCATGCCGAGCTGTACGTAGCACATGAAACCTGGACAAATTGGTTGTGAATGCATCAATTATACATGCAGCTCCCATTTCAATGAGCATGCAAAAGGCAAAAGATGAAAAATTAAAAGCACAGCTGAATAGCTGCTACAGGCAAAAAAAAATATTCAAATGGAAGAATGTCCAGCAATTTCCTAAACAAACTCACTTTGTGATTTAGTTGTATTTTAGAAATTTCCTCCTCTGTCATCTTTTGTTGCAGTAAGTTTTATAGGACCCTACATCTGAAAACCACTTGTGAATATAGGTAAGAAAGAGCAAAACAAATCACCAAAAGGAAAGCCATGGAAAAGGTTACATCTAAGTGTCCCAAGCTGAAATGTTCATTACAGTATGCTTGACAAGCCCTTGGGACAACCAAACAAATAACTCTCTCTAGATTATCCAGTTCACATCACAGAAATAACCCCAAAAGTACTAAAAGGAGACTTTTGAGTTGTGTGAATATTCCTGTAGTCTGGCCATTAGTGATTATGACCTTTGTATCAACTGTTGCTATAAGGAGCTACTCAGTATTCTGGAAGAAATAAAAACCTTTTAGGACTTGCTTCTTTATTTCACAGCTGTATAGATCAGGTGAAAGCAGATGTGATAAAATAACAGTTTTATTAGAAAATAGCATCATTAATAAATAACTTGTTACAACAATTAGACTCTGACTACTTCCAAATATTTGTATTTTTTTTCTGGAATGGATGGTGTCCATGATAGAAGGAAAAAAATAATTAGAAAATGGATTATTTTTAGAGCAGTATTTCAAGAGGATTGACTACTGCTCAAGATCTTACTTTCTGACAAAGAGAATCCCTGAGGCTTAATAAACCTTTCCCGAATATAAACTTCAAATGAAAGATCTAAATGTTGGTTAAAGACTTTGATCACAGACAAGTCAACTTCAGCTAAAGTGAATATCGCTTCCACGATCTG
>VYZV01017405.1:51954-67601 GCA_013401275.1 Pandion haliaetus | reverse complement strand
CTCATCCTCACCATTACCTCTGATTTCATTGCAATACTGATGTTTTAAATTTGTTTGCAAAAACAACACTGGGCAAATGATTTGTTCCTGATTTGACAATAACAAGCAGAGTGCTTTGGATACTAGACTAACATGAAAATAGTTTACTTACATGATTTACCTTCACTAGCTCATAATTAGTCACAAAACCATAAAGAACATTTAAAGAATTATTTGCTAGTTCATTGAAAAAGATTTGCTGTGCAGTTTTTGATGCACAATGTTTTTTAAAATATTTTGGAAAAGTCCCTACGTTTTTCAAAGTATTTTAATGGTAGGTTCTTTTTCTTAAATAGCCCATATCTCTTGAAGATATTAATTCACACATTATTTTAAGTATCTTGTATTTTCTCCTGTTGTAGGAATTGGTAATTGCGGGTGACTGTGCAGGCGGGCAATCACATGGAGTCTTTCCACAGTGGCAGGTCTAGCACCAGCAACAGGGTATATGATCCTCGTTTGAATAGTCTTCCTGTTGCACTCTCTGGTATTGGAAATTAATTACTGTAGTGACTATAAATTAGTATAATCACTATGCTTTTTGTAGGTATTACAAATATTTTTATGTTTAAATAGAAATGGCTAGCATTAATATTAATATGAGAAATGAAATATTAATACACAAATAGAAATTTAAGTAAGCTATAATACAGAAAGATTATCTTACGTATGTGATGTTTTTATAATTTTCTCTGAGTTGGCAGAATAGTAATAGTAATTCCTAGTTCTGAATTCCATCCCTAAATCTCAAGGTATTTGAAATGGATGATGAATGCATATTTATTTTTCATACTTAGAAGGTGGGGATACTGAAGTGCAGGTGGAGGAGCGAGTGATTTGCCCAGCATAGCTGGTGACAGGTAGAAGAATTTGTCTCCCCAGTCCCCAATTAACATCTAACCAGCAGGACTGCAGTACCTCCTAGGTTGTAAAGAAGAAGCAGAAGTGTACAAGATGCTGCATTGTCTGTGGGGTGTGGTGGAACAGCACAGACCTCAAAGTTCAGCAGCACCACTGTCCCAGATCTCTTCCTGAAAGTCTGGCTGACCTACTAATGATGCAAGGGATTGCTTTTTTTGTTTCATGGTATGAGCGCTATGTAGATTTTTCTTATCATAATGGCAATTTGATGCTGTTCATGAATGAGCTGGCTAAATCTTGAGTTTATAATATATGTTAGTATGATGCGATTTGTTGCTGATTCTTATTTTTAAATAAATCTGAAAGGGGCCTTTAGTGCATTGTAGATTAGTCTCTGAACTTGATGACAACAAACTAAGTCTTTTCATTCTGGGAGTCGGTCACCCACAGGGATAACTGGGAACTGCTCACCCAAGTAAAAAAATATTCTTGTGCAGATACAATTACAAGACTTGGGGATTGTCTGGACATCTTTATGGAGATCTGTGGAGGCAGATTGTATCCTTTTATCCTGTTTGTGCAGTCCCTACTACAGCTGAATCTCACCTCTTCTTAAGGGTCTAGTTACTGTGTAATGCAAGTGCATACTGCTGTTTTCTGTAAAAAGCTGAAAGCATCCTAACTTGATGCACTAGGAAGGAAGAAGAGTTTTGAGCCCCTGTACCTGTCAGGAATCTGTAAGCATTGCTGAGCGAGCCGTTGCTCAGCTCATCACAAGTAACTTTTATCTGTTCTAGATTCTACTTTAACTGTCTCTGCAGAGAGGTTTACAGTGTTGGTATTCATTTAAAGCATATCTATGCAGTAAAATTGCTGGTGCTTATTTGGAAATAATATAACAGGATTTTGTTGCTTCAGTCATGTTATTTTTAAACTAGAATAACCCAAAAAGCATAAAAACCTTGAAATGTGAGTCCCTGTGTGGAGGTGCTCTATTTTTTTGGATCTTGGTTTTCTGAGGGGTTTTTGTTCAATGTTGCCACAACCATGGAGTATGAAATTTAGCAAGTTTTCTCCAAGATCTATTTTCAGCTTTGTAAGTAATGCTACCTGTGCTGGTTTGAAATAGTTCATAGCTGTTTATCATGTGCATTGCAAAATCTACCTACCTATTTACATAGGTGTTGGGGAAACAAGGATGATACGGACTAGCATGAGTGGTGCGGAGCAGCATGAGTGGAAGGAGAGTATGGTGTGAGTTGTGATTCTACTTGTCTGCTTATTTTCTGGTTTGGAGGCATTGAGCACCTGCTGATTTAGGGGTTTTCTATATGTGATTTCATGCCTGTGATTAGCATTTCTAAGGACATGACACATATGGTCTCACCACTAAAATACATTCTGTAAATATGTAAACAGAAAATTACAGAGATGGTCATTGTCCATCTGTCCTGACTAGTCTCTAGAGTTAAGCCAACAGGACTCAGCACGCTTCATTGGGCCCATCNCTGAGTGGAGTGACCACCTCCTTTTGATGCTTCCTTAATGGCAGTTGCTTGTCTCATTTTCTTTCTTTTTAATCACTGGGGCAGGAGATTGGGATAGTTAGATAGCATATTCCAGTGTCTTGCCATTTTACTCTTTCAAGTCTTGAAGTCAAACTCTCTAGAAAACTTCAGCTGCTTCACAGAAATCTGTAATTGCATTTTATCTGAAATCAACCACTTGTTATGCCAGAATTTCTCAAGGTAGATGATGGACAGTAATAACAGGACTTGTAAGTTCTGGGTAGGTGTGAGAGATCCTGTACGATGGTGTCTTTTAAAAATCTTTTTCTGGACAAAATCTGAGAACGATACCTGGTTAGTTGATGTTATTGTTGGAGTATTGTCCCTACGTTAATAGCAAGGCTATGTTTGTTCTGCTGCTTTGAGAAATTATTAGTATTCTGTCTGAATTGAGCAGGCTGCTAGCACTGATTAGCTTGTGCATAAGGTGGAGATGGCAATCTCCTTAATTTTGTATTTAATTACCAAAAAATCACAGCAAAGAGTTATTGAATGATTTGTCACCATTGTGCTGTTCAGTAGCTATCAGTGGAGCCATGTGATCACTGGATATTAAATATCTTCCCCTTTTATAATTCTCCTTTTTTTTTTTCCTTTGCTGTTTTTTGTTGTTGCTATTTAAGTGATAAATTGTTAGGAGCAAGGAAAGTGGTCATGTACCATCTAGTTTGGTGTCTTGAATCTCCAAGAAGCATCTTGGAGATTTGCTTCCAAGATTTTGCAGACTTTTCTCACTTAAAACCTGTTATTTCTGAGCTTGCCAGTCATGTTGATCTGTTGAGTTCAGGTATTACGTGAAGGATGAATCTCCTTGTGATATGGAGCAGTCAGCGCCCATGTTCTCGCACGGGCCTCTCCTGAGTTTTAATAAATAAAGGCAAGGCATGAATGCCTCTTCACTGCAAGAGGCATGTTTTTTCCCTCTGCAGGTGCTACCTTCTGCATGCATACACATCTAGCAATTCCTCTGTGTCTGGTGTAGCATATGCACTTGCTCTGCAGGAAAGATGCTTTTTAGAATGCTTACCTCATATGGAAGAAATAACTTTATAAAGCCTTTAAGCAAGAGCAGTTTCCAATTTACAGTGACTTAAACATGCTATGCTTTGCTTTGTTTCATCATGGTGAAAGCCACTTGCCTGTATAACCTGAAAACAATAATAAAACAGGCATAAACAAGCATGAAACAATGTACTGTTCAAGGTATCTTTATAGGCAAACAGTAACTAAACACCTTTTAACTTTATTCTGCCTGGCCTGGAAAGCATCAGCACTGTTGTCTTCCCCCATTTTGATGGGCTGCTCTCATGGGCCAGGGGTCTGAAGAGAAAATTATTTTACCCCGGACACATTGAGTGTTGAGTCATCCAAAAGGTAACAGCCAGAAGCAGAGCTGTTCTGAGCTCTTGTTTGAGGGAGAGCTGCTTCCCTCCTGTTCGGGTTTTGCTTTTTTTTGTAGCTGTGATGTCATCATTCTGCGAGGTCTGCGCCGCCGCGTCCTCCAGGAAAACAAAACGGGGGAACGAGACCTGAATGTCAAATGCAAAAAACAAGCAGATCTGATTCTTCCTTTCCTCCCTCCCCCTTTTTCTTTGAAAGGAGCTTTCAAGCTGACTTTATACAACAGGAATTAGCTTAATAGAAAAAAGAGAGCGAGAAGTACAGTTACTTCTTTCTAGTTCTGACTATCAAGTTCTTGAAAATAACTTCTTCCTGCCTTGCTGGAGGACGTGATTTAGATTATGTGCCAGATGCAAATATATGGGCATTTTATAAATACCTAAGTCCTCTTTAGTTCAGGGATCTTTTTTCTTTTAATGTAATCTTTCTCTGTTTTTTACCATTTTGGAGATATTTAAAAAAGCCCTGCACAGTGACTTCTCACATTTGTGTTGGTTCCTACCAGAGAACTGTCCCATATGCTTCAGATATTTGTATAAATATCATGGTAGTACTAACAGTAGCCTTCCACCAAGATTACTGTTGGGTCCTGGCCAGGGTCAGGGGGGCAGCCAAAACCAACTGCAGGACTGATATAACCAGGTCGATTTTTGTTCCAGCCTGTGAAATTTAACGTAAGAGTGTATCTGAGTTCTTCCTTCTCTATGGGAGCCCTTTTGTGGCATAGCAGCAACTGGCTTTCATGTAGCTTGTTAGCTATACTAAGCAATATGGTTCATGTAAATATGGACAGGTTTGTTCTTTTTTAAGGTTAGAGCTTTAGATATTCCCTCACTCAAAATAACTTTGCAAAATAATCTGCAGAGGGCCTTTTTTAGGTATTTGGAGGGCATAACTCTGAGTATTGGTTGTCAGAGAATAGGCTGGTGGTCTCTGAGAAGCTGTCCAGATATAGTAAGAACTTCTGGGCGGTGGGCAGCACTGGAGCTGATATTCTTTGCCCCATTGTGTTCAGGAACCTTAATTACTTCTTGGTTGCTCTTTATATCTTGCGTCCAAAAAGTAAATACTGTTTTCTGGCCTGGCATGTTGAGTTCTCAGTAGCTCCCTGTCCAGCTGGGCTGCAACGGGTGATCTGCATGCATGATGAAGGAACAGTTCTTGCTTTTTGCTGGTCGGTTGTTAGGGCAGTATCTGCCCAAGGTATCAGGAGGTTGTCCTACTTTCCCAGCTCAAAAATCCAAGATCCTTAGAATCTGTAAAATGGACACCTGACTTTCCCTTTGTTTATTAGCCAACAGGAGCAGCCAGCAAATAGATCTTCTTTTAATAAAGGAAATGTTGCTTGAAACTTTACTGGGGTTTTTTTTCCTCTTATTTGTCTGTTCCTACTGACAAACAAAAGGCATAATCCATTATTCCAAACTGCTGAAAAAGAGGCTTCAAATTGCCAGGTATGAAATTATGCAGCTTGTTCAGTTACCAGTAGGAAACGGCATGCGAGATGTTTCAAAAACCTACAAAGGAGAAAGTTCTTTGTATGTGTGGATTTAGTATTCACAAAAGGTGTCAGATTGACAGCCTTGGAGATTGTGGAGATTGGAATTTTATTTATCCCTGGAGTAGGTGCAGTGCAGACTGCAGTAGTGCAAAAATTCGCTGTATTACTCTGCTTTTACACCCTACTAGTGCCCTTCACAGGCAGCCTCCAGGGGCAAGGAGCTCCTTTTTTCTCTGTGCCCCTTCAAGTAGCTGGTTGACAGAAGGATGTGAGGGTGGGGATTTTGTGTGTGATGTGGGTGCTTGTCTCCTGAAATCTAAACAGATGTGAAAGGAATTTGATATGCCTCTAAACACCCACTGGAGCAAAGGCAGCCTTCACCCCCCATGTTCTCTGGTTGTATGCAGGCTGGTACTCTCAAATCAAATGATGCTAGCAGTCATGAGTCTTGTTATACACTGACTTAGCCATTCTTCTGCAAAGGTTTAACACTCTCTGTGATAGAAGTAAATTCTATTGAGATATAAGATTATAAAATCAGGTAAATAATACTGCTCCTTGTTTTAATAGATTGGGCGCTGGGTGAAACTTGAAAAAGAAACACAGAGCCTATGTATTTAATGGTTGGCATAAGAAATGGGATGTCAGAGCTTTCTGTTCTTGCTGTGAACTTGGGTGGTCTTGGGCAGGTCACCTCTTATTCGTACAGTTTACATGTTTGTAAGGTAAGAAAGTTTATTGCAACTCTGCTAAATACTCAGAAAATATCAGGTGCTTTTTAAGCCTAGTAATGAAAGCATAGGTCAGATGTGACATTGTGAGTTTTGGCAGTTGAATAACATCCTCTTAGGAGAAAGTAGTGAAAATGGAAAAAAAAGGGAGATGCAGCAACCTCTAGTCACCAAAGCTCTGGTCTTTCCACACTTTTCCAGACCTAGCATAAGACCTGAGAAATGCCCACAAACCTGTCAATGGAGATGTCGCAGGTATGGTCCTCTCCACCCTGGTGAGTTGACACAGTCGGCCGATGTTAGTCATGCAAAGCTGTCCTCCTCACTCTGCAGGCTGTGAAACCCTCGGCCTGAGCTGCGATCTGCTTTCTTCAATCTGTGTAGAAAACACATTTGAATACCACTGACTGATAATATTTCAGCTTCAGAATGAATGGTCTTCATTTCAGAGAGATGACTTTATTTTACTTTTCACCAGCAATTAAATACCATCAACCCCAGTGCAAACCATCGCTTCCGTCCCAAAAAGAAAAGCTCTTTGTAAAAGCTTCTACTGTTCACCAGGACAAAATTTCTAATACAGTTTCTCAGTATGAAGTATCTGTGGTATGATAAAATCTAAACATGCATAGCTATCATTAATTAAGCTGAATTTTAGGTAACTACTGATTGCCTTCTCATGTGCTTTTACTTTTTAAATTCCATGAGTTTTCTTAAAATCTAAATGAAAAATGCTGCAAATTTTTCTGCCTCAAAATAAGGACTAGTTCACTGCAGCTGTAGCTGTGTGTAGGGTAGATTCTTAAATACTGTAAGGAAGAGGACCATTTTAAGGGAACCTGGACAGATATGGTGACAGTATTGAAACTCTGATGCAGTCAGCTTCTCTTGTTTTGTCCAAAAATGTTTGATAGACTCTCCAGGGAAGTAGGAGGGTCTCTGGGAGGTGTCATGTAAGAATAGTGTAGTACTTTGTGTGAGTTGTCCATTTGTTAAAATGCAAATGGAGGAAGAATACTAAGCTCTGTTTCTGGGGGAAAAAACCCAATAAAACAAAAAAAACTCACCACCAAAACAAACCGGCAGGTGATTTATTTTTGAAAATTTCTAATATACCCCTGGCAAGGTCTGTCCCACTGCTCTCTTGGGACTGTCTCGTGGCTGTCCTTGTCCCCTGGCACTTTACTTCTTCCATATCTTGGTAGAGCCAGACCCCTATGTTGCATGTTTGCAGACCATCTTAAGGAAGCCGTTCAGACCATACAGCATAATCCTGCTCCAGCTGTGCCATGTGGTGATAGCTCTGGGTAGTAGCTTTTATCATCTTCAGTTACCATCCTTCATTAGATGGCATGATTGTGTGCCTCTGCGTAGCATGGTTTAGCTTTGACCAAGTCACTGATTGCCTTCAGATCAGAGACTCCTCACAACAGCCACTGCTGCCATCCAGCAAGCTGCAGGCTGCTGGCTGAGACAAAGGCCTTTGAGCTCAATCCCTGCCAGCAGTGAATGCTTAAGGAAAAGTATAAGATTATTTTAATTGGCTTTTTCTTTGCAACGCTATTCCTTTACTCTGTCTCTCAAAGATCAGGTCAGTCTTGGAACAGTCACCTGTTGGCAGCTCTCTGCCTCACCTCATGCAAAAGCTGAGGCCAGAGTCTGTGAAACAGGCCAGACAACCTTGTTTTCAGAAAGCCCAAGTGTGAGAGCAGGTTCCACCATATCTCAATTAACCTTTTATTTAAAGGCATAGAAAATAGTTTTGTCCATTGACCGAAGCAATCAAATTATCGTTCACCTCAACGAAAGGGTAGGAGTGGAAATGGTTGCTGATTATTTCTTTTTCGTTCATTTGCTTTTGTGAATGATTGCTGAGAACAGCTGGATTAAGCGGCTTTGTGTGTGAGCACACAAAGAACCTGTGAAATATAAAGGTGTTTGGATCTGTGCTGTTGGAATAGACCAATTTCTGATTACAGTTTTCTGTCAAATTTAGGATGGATGTGTTCCTACTTGAGCTGAAATTGCCTTTTCAGCCTTAACACACTTTAACGCTTACTAGGTACATTCAAGCGACTTAAGCGCTTTCCTCCTCTCTACAGGCCAGGCTGTATTTCTTGCTTGGGAGCTGAAGAGTTGGTCTACAGGAGAAAAAATTTTTTAAATACTCCCAGTAAGAGTCAACCTAGGTAGGATGGACCTTGGGCATTAAAACCTGCTTTGTGGGCCTTGTTTCTGAATTGTTGTTCCAAGTATTTGCTTCAGGTGCAGATGCCGACCTACCTCTTTCATCCCTTGTATTCAGGACAATTAGCAATACTGCCAAAACCAGAAAAGAGCCAGATAATTTTTTTTAAAGCAGGTTTTTGGAGGAAAGAAGCAGTCACTTACCTTCTGTATGTGCACAATAATGTATCTACTTAACCTGTCTTTCTAGTGGAGAGGCAGTCAAGCAACAGGATGTCTAAGTCTGTGATTTGATGGACTTCTTAGTAAACCTTCTGTAAGGAGAGATCTGCTGAATTTATTGGGTATGTTCCACTGCAATGGATTCCACTCTTCACTTCTATAGTGCTTGCAGATGCTGGTGTTCAGAGAAAACGTAGTACTTGAGCATTCCGTGCATGTGTCTTCCTCCTAGTGATATATATATATAAAATAATGATATAGGCAGGTAAAGCATAAAGTTTAATTTGTTTTATATAATTTCCATCACGATGGAGACTCTCTTTGCGTTTGCAAAACACCTCCTGGAACAGGGGCCTAGTCCTTAGTGGCACCTGCTCTTGCAGTGCAATGGTAATAAGAGGGTAAACCGGCACTATGTGTTGCGTAGGCGTTTTGCAGCTCCTGGTGCTGAGCAGGCAGTTATCCTCGGAGAGCAGCTGAAGATGCTCCAGCCCTGGGCTATGGGAGATCAGAAGCACTTTTCCCTGCAAGAGAGGCTCCTCTTGTTTCCAGTTCCTAGACTGCCGGGAATCTCTGTCCTGTGTTCAGTGAATCATTCCTGGAGAGCACCCAGGCAGTGTGGAGGAGGAAAATGCCTGGTGTGAATGCAGGAGGTATAAAAGTCAGATGAGAGAGGAGATAAGAATATGTCAGGACAGAAGTATAGTGAAACTGGGGCTGCAGAGGGATCGGAGAGGAAGGTGCTACAGCTGGTAGAGAAATGGAGCTGGAGGTTTGCAGGAGAGGTGACTTGGGAGCCTGGGAGATAGGGAGGGAGACAGCAAGTGAAGATGGGTTGGCAAGGGATATGGCAGTCTGAATTCTGACACTTTCTAATTTTGGAGTGCTTCCCTCTGTAACCTTAATAATTTTGTTCTAATACACTAGATACAAAAATTACATTATATGTTCTGAGGAATTTGGTTACTATGGTAATGGGTATATAAGTACATAAGAGATAAGATGTCAGAAAACGGAACAGCTGTAATGCAGCACACAAACCTATGACTGCCTGTATTTGGGAAGCAGGCCGTTACAAACTTCTTCTTCAGTCTCATATCTCGCTGCTGGGATGTCTCTTCCTGTGTGAAAGTGATGTCAGAGTTTCTCCAATAAATCTTTTGGGTTTATGGAATTTCAGCAGACATGTCCAAAATTTCTGGGTAAACAGACCACATACCTCCTTTCCGTGCCAGGACGGGGAGGTCTCTGTTCCCAGCCAGCCACTGGAAGTGCAGGACCAGTGCACTTGCACTGACCAGCTGGACCACCAGCCTGTGGGATGGGAGTGGGCTGGTGCTGCCTGTCCTCTGCTCTGGCACCCTCCTTCCCCTTTGCTCAAAGGTTGGGGCTGGCTGAGCCATGGGTAGGTGACTTGTTCCTGGGGTCACGTAACCAGTTTCCCCCTCCCCGCTGTTGGTGCCCTGTCTAGATGGATTTGGGGTAATGTGGCTGGTACTTCTTTAAGTCTTCACCAGAAGCCATTGCTTTCATTATGGCAGTTTGGTGATGGTGTGGTCTTGCTCAGCTGTAGCCGTTGGGAAAGGTGATGGGGAGCAAGAGCACCCTGGGGAGTGTCAGGCAGAAATGTGGGGCAGCCATCGGCACAGGAGTGGAAAGGACGATGGTTCTTGCACGCTTCTTATCCCTTCCCTTCCCTCATCTGCAGCAAGGATATGTTTTGTATGCCCACCCACACCTTCTGATTTAGTACAGTGTTTTCCATGCTTGGGGACAGATGGGCTCTGAGGGGGACTAGCCTCAACAGGAGACGCTTGCTTGATGGAGCAAGACAGTGGCCAGGATGGAGGAGCACTGCAAGTACAGTTCATCTCACGTAGGTGAATATCAGTACAGCACAGGACACAGCATCGTGTTGGAGATTTCTTAAAGTCAAGTATGGTGTAATGGTTTAGGGACTGGCTATGGGAAGGTGGGTTTGTGCTGTTGGAAGGAAGAAGTGTGGGCTAGAGGGAAGCTGCTGATAGTTTTCAAGGACCTTTCAATCTTCAGATAGTTTTAAATGGTGTTGTGGTCTTGATGTACACGAGAGGACTGTGTTAATAAAATTTGCTGAGGCAAGGTTGGTGGGTATCGTCAATCTGGAGGAGGGCTGGGGTCTCACTTGGCTGGACTGAATGAGCTGGAGGATTTGCAATAATAAAGACAGAAATGGGATAGTACAAAGTGCATCGTCATGCAGTAACAACAAATATATCATAACATATAATATAAAAATATATATAATAATGTATGTATGTAATATCTATAAATATATGAAATATAAAAATGTGGTTTATCAGTTAGAAATGGAAAGATGCAAAGGACTTGAGTATATCTATTGATGCCATGGTGATTTTAAAATTCTAATGTTCTGTGTCCAGGAAATAAGCAGATGTGGAGAATTCTGCTCAGGGATGTTTAAAAAAAATAAAAAAGCCTTAGTTTGGGGCAGATGTGAGGAAAGGCTGTTAGGATGGTTTGGGAAGTCAATTGTCCCTCTTGTGTTGTACAGGAAGGCAAAACTGGTTTGCTTTTTTCAGCTGACAGGCTAAGGGGACACGTATTGCATCTCTGTATTTGTGCTTATCCTTCAATACTGAAAAGGGAAGAAAGCTGTTTAAACTTTAGGGACAGTATGGGAAAAAGAGTAAGTCAGTGTAACCTGACAAATAATAAATACAAACAGTTAATCAGTCTTAATCAGTTCTTAATCTTAAATTGGTTCCTAATCAAAATAGGAGTGGGCATCTGGAGCAGCCTTGTAATCAGAGTAGTGGCTTTGGGAAGTTCTCAGGAGCTGGTTATTATTTGATGATTGGATTCTATTATATAGTTGCTTAAAATAGCAGGAACAGGACTTAATAAGACCTTCGGTCCTATGATCTTAACTATCCAATTGAGACATTCTGCATCTGAAGCATTGCTACCTAAATTGTTTTGTATATTAGTTGAAAGGAGCATTTTCCCCATGAAAACAGATAAAGCTCATCAACTTAAAAGGGTATGCTTGTTGTTTAAATACATACTGAAGACTACTTTTTGTTTTAAGCAAAAGGCATAAAGGGAAGTAATCTAGACCTTGCATAACACACTGGAGAAGTGTTTCTTCAAGTAGGTAAAATAGTGAAAAAGATGTTTTTTGATTTGTTGTTGCTTGCTTTTGGTTGTTTGACTCATGCCTTGCTGTGTGCTGCTTAAAAAATTGTTCTGCTCAGTCATGTGGAGACAGGAAAAATAAATACTCAAGCTGGAGTAAAACTGGACAAATTGCCATGACTTTGGGGAATTCCAGCAGGAAAGAAGGTGCTCACAGGCTCTAGAAACGTGTGAAATAATTGCTTAGTAAAGATACTCCATTTATGGGTGCAGATAATCTGGTAGAACAGATTTAACAGTTATAGAAGGTTTTAAACTCCTGTTGCTGAAATATGTTTGAAACCCTTTTTGAACCTGCTTTAAGTTACAAACTTACATAAGCAGCTGTATACCCTTGCTGTACTGCTAAGACCTCTTTCTGTGTGCTCCATTAGGTTGGTCACTCCTTCTAAAGAACAGAATAGTCTTTCACTGTAATCTGTTCTGAAAAGGCTTTTCTGCATTTGCCCAGTGATGAAGGTCTATCACATACATGCACCTTACTAGAACCTAGTAAGTTATTTTCTCATTATTTCTGTGCAGCCTTTCAATAAACCTTTTTTTCTGTTTGTGATAGTAGTCGTATATTTTATAAACTCCTGCGTTAAACAAAATTAGCCTTTTTCATAACGAAGTGTGGTTTAATGATGCTTGTTTGACCCTAGAAGAATAGCAATATAAAAATTGTCATCTAGATTCTAATACTTCGCCTGTCTGGTCCAATCTGCTCTTTCTGGCAGTGGTAACAACTGGCTGCTTCAGAAGAGGTGCCAGGAGCGTTCAGGAGTACCTTACCTGACTTGTCTGCGGATGTTCTTACTCGTGTAAATGTCTAGTTTAAAAAGCAATGTTTATATCTCTTGGGCTCAGTACCTTGCAGTGTTTTCTGCAGGTTAATTTTGCTCTTTATGGCTTGATTCGCTGAATTCCTTAACTCTGTTATAAATACGCTGCTCTTACATTTTATGGACTGTCCGCTTGTTCTTGAAGTACTTGACATGGCCTTCTTGTGTAGGAGTTAAAAATCATACGTCTTTTCTCTTCAAGCTTAGTTTGTCATCTTGGGCATTTATGCCTTCCTATTTCTGAGGCTTTTTTGTACTGTACTTCCATTTTATTACTAGATGTGCATGAAGAATAATAGACAGGAGCAGACCATGGCAGAGACTTTCTTAATGTATTGTTAGAAATTCTATATTATTTTCCTAATTGATTCTCCCTGTTGTTTTTTAAAAAAAAAAAGTCTGACATTGACTTTGCATAATTGTGCGATTACTTTCATTGAGCTGTCTGCACAAGGCTCAGTTCCTGAGTTATGTTTAGTTTAAGAGTAGATATGTGCTTGATGGTCCTTTGCTTTTTGACCTTTCATCTCCTGCCTTGCTGCTCATTTATGTTGTTTTTTAAGGTTTCTGTGTACTTTCTGGTGCTATCAACTGCCTTAAATAAAACTTGTGTCCTTTCCCTCCCATTCCAGATCTTAAATGCAAATATTACGCAGGATCTGTGATCACTCTGGTTGCAAGGGCCTTCTCCCTTGATCAAAATATGGAATTATGTATCTGACCTCTTGATTTTTTTCAAAGTTTTATATCAGTTCAGAGGTGATGTTTCTGTTCTCCACCTATGACTAATTAATACTCACATAATTTTGTGTGCAAGACTTTGCCCACTTCTTTTTTAATATCCTTTTGAGTTGTTCTGTTATTTTAATGACATACAGCATAGTGCATAAGTGTTTGGCTTGTTAGTTCTTAGTGTATCACAGTCACCAAGTGGTTAGCATGTTATATCTGCTAATTATTAGTTCAATTAATTCTTCTGTTCAGTTTGGCTGCAGATGTTGTGGGGAGCTCTGGAGCAGCAGCTGTCGGAAGGAGACAGCAGTTGTGACAAAAGTATACATCACTCGAGCTACATCAGGCTTTTAGGGCAGTGACTTACTCCTCTCCATAGGTCAGTAATGTTTAATTTACGAGTTTATTGAAGGACCAGCTTTCTTGATGGATGGTCTGTGACAGCACCATACCTTATACCTAGTCATCTTTGTGCAGATAATTTACCTTTTTTCCTGTACCCTTGCTCTCCTGTGTGGCTTTTTTCCAGCCTGGTAGTGGATCAGGCTGGATGACTGCCTGAGGCTTCTCACTGTCACAGCTTGGTTTTTAAGATTATTCCCATAGAATCTTCCAGTTTTCTCTTGGATTTTCCTGTTTGTATTTGACTCTATTTTCTACCTTAGGTCCTTCCTACTGGCTCCAGTTTCGCCAGGTTCATACTTGCTCAAATAAGAGTCTGACCTGTGGACTGGAGGGTTGGACATAGCCTCTGGCTGGGGTGGACGTGTGTCCTGGCGTTCTTCCGCACTCCAGTGAATTCAATTACAAGCTCAATTTAAGCATTTTCATTTTTTTTTACTTATTGGTCAGAAAGACTGAATTACTTCCTTTCAGGCCTCCTTTCTAAAACTGTGTGTGGTACTGCTACTTTTTAATTACTTCTTTTCTCAAGGGCAATTATCTATATTGTGAGCTTTAGTAGCTTATTTCTGAGTTATTTATGCTGAATCCAAAAGAGCTAATTTGCTTACGTTTACTATATTTATTG
Source organism: Pandion haliaetus (assembly GCA_013401275.1). NCBI lineage: Eukaryota > Metazoa > Chordata > Aves > Accipitriformes > Pandionidae > Pandion > Pandion haliaetus. The sequence goes on along the minus strand of VYZV01017405.1, from coordinate 53,307 downwards.
TTCTGGGGCAAAATTGCTTAGGGGTCAAGAAAAGGTTTCTTTAAACTCAAGTCCCATTAGGATATCTGAGTAATTTTTTTTTTTTTTTTTTTTTTTTTTTATGGGCAGCTGGAGTTTCCCAGTATTTTTGCCTCTAGACTTAATTGACTCTCATCAGCTGGCCACTTGCTAACTTCTTCCTGGCCAGTGTGCTGCCAGCACAGCATCTCTTGCACGGGAATCTCTTTAGTCTGAGAGACATGGCCACACAGAGTTGTCTGTAGGTGATGCAGTCAGAGAATGTGTATTAATGCGATGCTTTACATAGTAAAGGAAAAGAGTTGGCAATGACTGTGAACTTAATGAATTGCAAAAGAAGGGGGACAGAAGATTTCATTTTTTCCAGTTGCCTTCCTCATAGCTTTGCTAGCCTAAGGAATTACTAAATTTAGAACTGACCTTCTTAATAAATGTACCAGAACTATCACAAGCAAAGGCATTCAGGAGATGTTAGTGTTGAATATGTCAGGGTATGGTTAGCACTTCTTGAACTTTCATGACATTGGTCTTTGAGAAATGAACGCTGGCTATTCTTCAGCTATTCTGTAGGTCTAACTTTTGATCCCATGGGATGTTTTGTTTTAAATAGGAGAAAAAATACAGGATGCTTTTTGGCATTAATGTTTCTTTCAGCTGCATCAGTAATGTCTTTTATTTGTGTCATTTAAGTGGTGGGGTCAGTGGTAGATTTGGTGTTTCTTGGGTGAGTGATGTTGCAAAAACTGCCAGCTAATGAAACTAGTATTTTCAGGAGTACTGGTAGTGTTAGGTATATTTGTGTTTGTTTATAACTGGCCTACATAACATGTCAAAATAGATTTAATTTGTTCAGAATATCTGTCAAACACAGGAAGAGGCTTACCCAGTTGAGAGTTATCTTTTCCACTACTTAGAAAACTTGAAAGATTGTAGACATAATCAGAAATACAGAAAACATTCAATTTTGTTTTAAATGGAAAGCACAAGATAATTGTTGCACTGTTGGCTTTACTGCTGGTCTGGATCATCCTAACAAATATTTACACCCAACCCAACTCAGAAACATAGATCCTGGGCTTGTCAATGGGGGTTTGGGAAACTTCCGACCCTTTTGCTAGTGACATTCCTGGAAAGTAAACATCCAAGCAGAATAGCTCAGCGGGATCAGAAAGTGAGCTGGGGTAAGTAATTCAGGGAGTTGATGATGGACGTTTTAGTGTCAGAATCTTGAGAGGAAATCAAAGTAAGCCACAGAGTCTACAAGTGCATGTATAAGAGAAATGCAAGCAGTATTCTAACATAAAAGTGTCTTCCTGAGGCTATTCTGTGAAGGAG
>VYZV01017405.1:34618-51923 GCA_013401275.1 Pandion haliaetus | reverse complement strand
AAAAAAAAAAAAAAAAAAAAATCTGTGAAGAGTTTTTTCCAGGATAGAACCATTCCTCAAAAATACTTTTAAAAGAAATTTAATAAGGAATCTTACTGGAATGATAGGCTTGCTCTTTGTCAGATGAAGAAAAATTTACCGTGTTGGGGAAGAAAAGCCTATTTGAACATAGGTGCTCACACAGACAAAAAGCTGCCAGAATTCACCATAATATCCAGATCCATCTTATCCTTATAATCTATTCCTTCTAGAAATACATAGATGAGGGAGTGTAGAAGATATAAAGGGGACAGCATTTGATGACCATTCTTTGCTGTAAACTCCTGCTACGGAGGAGGATCCGAGTTCATTTGCAGTAAGCAGTACTGTTGTTACACAGGTATACGTGGGGTTATAGACCACATGAAGTGCTCCTTACTGTCATAACGCAAGTTATGGACGTATCCAGCACGGCTGTAAGGTCTTGCCTGCTTCAGGCTTTGGCAGCAGAAGGGGCTCCTGACTCGGAGATGGGGTGGTCTTGTCTTTTGCCTTCCCCTGGGGACTGGCAGAAAGCAGAGGAGCATCTTGTGTACATAAGCTTGAGACTGAAAAGCAATGTAGAAAAGAGCAATGTCTCAGTGGGGCTTTCTGTGGTCCACAGTTACCTTCCACAATCCAGTTTTCTCAACCCATTCCAGGTGTCTTTGTTCTGCTTGTAGTTGGCACTGTTTCAGGATGGTTCCTTTTTTAATCAGTTTTGTGACGGCATTTTGAATTTTTTTCTGAATATTAAACATTTTTCTAACAGTGTCTTGTAGAATGCCATTCATCTGCACCTCCCTTTTCCTTAATGACAGATAGTCATAGTGGATCCAGTGTGGAGAACAAGTGTACCAAAAAGAATGATTTTAAGATAATTAAGAGAAAGGCAAGTTGGTTACTTTGTCAGCATTTTTTTTTTGTCTCAGCTGCAGCTCATTACTAAGTGGTAAAAGTAAGTTAGCAGGATCCCGAGGGAGATGTTCCTGAGTGCCTCTTGCCCCTTTTGCAGGGCATGGGAGAAGCTAAATGCCATTTGCTGCATCTCCAGGTTTTTCTTGTTTCATTTCTGGGATTTTTTTTTCTTTCTTCCTTAATTACCACTCTAGGAAGATTTCCAAATTGCTGAACTAGGAGGAGAAAAAGTAACATGTTGTTAGCTTGGTGGGAGAGGCTTACCCAAGTACGCAAGTAGTCTGTGGTATGTGGTTTCACATGAATCAAGTGACTAAAATTGCTGTCCGTTTTGAGAGGCTTGGAGGTGCTGATAGACTTTCCATTGTGATAGTCACCTAGAATACAACTGTCTTGATACCATCTGCCGTGGTGTAATTGAGTATGGACAGGAAGCTGATTTCAAGGAAACAGCCTTCTTCTGCTGTGAGCAGGGAGTAACTCGTCTTCCATGTGTGCGGTGCATGTTAAGGCACCTGAGACTTGCTCTGCTTTTGTCAGAACAGGAAAAAAAGAGTCAACTGGGTGGACCAGAGCTTAGGTTAGAAGAGGTTTTAAGGAATGTCCACAGCACTTGGTGGATTGCCAGGGCATTTTTTTTAATTGTAAAGCAATAAAAAACATGGTACACAGTTTTGACAAGCTTGCTGGAAGGAGAAATTGGTTGCAGTGATCAAGAATGTACTTTCCCAGTGATTATGAAGAACCTGATGAACATGTGTCCCTGCATTTGCGGAGATGTGCAGAGGATGGATAGAAGACGATCCTGAACCTTGGCAGTATTGAACTGGCTGCAGATCCCTTGAATTTCAGATAAGACAACAGAACTTCTTCTGTTTGTGCCCTTATAGAAAGGACCCACCACAGCAGGCTGGCTAGCACCTGGCTTTTGATGAACAGCAACTAAAGTGATGGGATGTATAGTAGGTAATGTGTCCGCCCTTTATCTTTCCAGATAAGGTAACTCCATGCACAGAATTCATCAGGCTAAAATTTTAAAGGCTGATTTATATGCAGATTGCAAAATAAGTTGGGTAGTAGCATCACTCCTAAAGTCATGTATATCAGCACTACCTGGTGTGATGAGTGTTCATTTCTTCGGATGCTACATCTTCATCATCTTTTCTGATACATCCCCACCAGCTGTACAGCCATTCCACTTCCTGATACCAGGTTAGGGTCAAATCATCGCACATGCATCCCCATGACTTTGAGGGGTGGGTATTGCAACATACCATTATTGCCCAAAGAGAGTACACTGGTATTGCAAAATACCAGTTTTGCCTGAAGAGAGTACATTTCAGAGCAAAATGAGTAGGTTTCTTTTATTTCTACTTGGACAATACAGAAGCCATTCAACGCATTGTTTTCTCTTTCCATACATTGTGGCCTTGTTTTTCAGTGTTTCAGATCAGGTATTTTACTCACAGTCACATAATAGCCAGAGCTCAGCCTCCTGTGCTTGGCAGTGCAGTCTTGATCAAGTTTTGAAGTGCTTGGGTATGCGGTTGTACGTTGTACTGGGAGAGCCTCTTTGGTGTCTCAACTATATGTCAGAAAAGAAGCTTCCTCTACCCAACAGGCAATATTACATGATACTGAAAGTCCAGCTGTGGTTTCGTCTGCATGGTTTATGACAAAACAGCTCATATGTACTGATATTTTTGGTTTATATGCTAGAAAACTCTTACTTAAGTTTGGTGGTTTGGTTTTTTTTTTTCCTGAAAATGCATGGAATAGTGACTACTTCACATTTTGCATACAAGCAGCAACTTGCATTCTATAATTTTGCTTACTTTTTTTACCTTACAGGCTTTTATTCAGTCTGTCAAAAATGGGGAATGATTTGTCTGCCACTTCCAAAATAATTGTGCTTTCAGGTCAAGCACTCAATGCTATACAGAAATGTTTAAAAGTCAGTATTTTCAGCATTCTTACCATCTAACTCTCACTTTAGGCATAATTGCAAGTCAAAGAAAAAAAAATTAAAAGTCAGTTCTTTCAATAGTTCCAGTTTACCATATTTATGATAGTGGTGGAAATTTTCAGTGTCAGCTGGAAGCCATTCAGGAAATTTTTAATAGTGTGTTGAGAGGATAATTTAATCTCAGCTTCATACACTCCCCAGATCTGACCCATATGCAAGTAAGAGAAAATCCCTTTTCCCTTTTTCGACACTTGCGTGATGACACTCATTCCCCATCTATTTGATGCTCTTGCATTAGATCCTGCCAGAGGAAATTACACTAAAATTTAGCTACTCTTTGCACTACATGCAATGCAGACGCTTTAAAAAAAAAAAAAATCTAATCTAAATATCAGTTTCCAAATAAAGTTATATTGCATTGGACTGTTGTTTTTTTGGTTTTGGGTGGGTTTTTTGCTGGTTGTTTTATTTCTGCTCTGACTTTGAGTAAGAAGACCTGCAAAGGGCGAGTAGTTGTTCTATCTTGAATATTTACTTTGTAGTCTTTGCTGTTAGAGTGTGCAGCTCTAAAGATCATAGGTACTATAACTGGTCTCCTGGTTTGATTGTTTGTTTTTAAAGTGTCATGTATATTCTATCAGGGAAAAATACATAGTGTACCTACATTTGATACTAAAGATAAGTTTTTATAGATTTTTACCTTGCTAAGTGTATTATATAGCAGATGACTATAACATAAAACAAGATTTATGTCTCAAATTGCAAATACTTTTTTGTCTATAATTCAGTAGTGGAGTACAGCATTCCTGTTGGCCTCATTAGCTATCATAGGAGTCTGTGTAGCGTGCCTCTTGGTACCTGGTGAAATGGAGAGAGACACAGGAGGAAGGATGCCTAAATCTGTTTGTTGTTTCCATTTTGTGCTCACATGGTATTTGTTTAACTCTGGTTATAATATTCTTGTGTATAGAAGCTGAAGGATGTCGAGTACATTGATTCCTTGAAACATCATTTGTACGGACAAAGTGTTCTTGCTTTTTAATGCTAATAATCTACAAGCAAGCCTGTATTGTAATTTGGTTTCTGCAAACTTTTGAACCATCTTAAGGAACTATGAATGCTTTCATGCATCTCATGGTTAGTGTAACTGAGTATCTTCTAGTCACCATCACTCTCACCGAGTTGGTCTGGATGCGAACTTGAGAAATAATATGACCAAAAGGTGGAAGTCTCAGTGAGTAGGTTTCTTTCTTTGCAGGGAAGGCTAAATATATTCTTTTCTTAGTACGTTGGTTTATTACATGAAAACAGTGATCTATGACACTGACAGCCATCCGATACTTTAGTGTAGTGAGGACAGATTTTAATTTCTCTGAGGTCTCTGTAGCATAAGGCTTAAATATGCACTTTGACTACGGCAACTGACCATTCGGAGCTTTGCTTGTTCTGCTCTGCAGGATCCCAGGGGATGTTAGTCACCGGGGTGGGTCTTACTTCAGCTTGAGATGACATGAAGGCAGGGAGGCAGAAAACTCAGGAGAGGACAGGTCTTACCCCATCCTCATCTTCAGCTTCCTTATGTCAGTGGTTCAAGGTGTGTGTGTACATTTAATATAGCCGTAATTACAGGGAATGTAACATCTTATTGATTCACAGACTTTTGTGGATGTGTGCATGCCGTTTCTGCTAACTGGTAATTGTTCAGATGAAAGTAATTTGATAAAACTTTCTGGCCTGTAATCAGTGTCATTTACACTAGTAATGGTAGCCACTAACTAAATATTGTTAGTTCAGCCTACTGTATGGAAATAGAGTTGGTTCAGTCTTGTGCTTTGGTCATTCCCTGGTTTATTTTGAATCTTTCTCATATTCCTACATCACCTTGTTGGTTATGAGTGGAATTGATCTAAGTACCAGTAGTTGTGTTTAGGCAATGCAATATTCTCTTTTTGTATGAGTGACAACTAGGAAAAAATGTGGGATTTTTTAACTAATTTTAGCAGCCTGCAAGGTGGCTTGTAGGTAGACTGCTTCTTCAGCCAGCAGAGACACGGGCACAGTCGGAGTTTGCAGTGCCTGTCTCTTGGCCACAACCAGGATCCGGCCACCTGGTCTGAGCTGTCTAAGGTGAGGTGATCGGTCCCATCCACAGGGGGCAATTGTGTTTAACAGTGTAGCTGCACTGATCCAAAAAACCTGTAGTAAAGAGACTACATTGGTGGAAGAATGCAAAATACGTTAAGTGCAGCTGCCTGCTGGTATATGATCTAATTTTCAGTGCAGTTTAGTTGCAGGGTTTTTTTTTTTTTCAATCTTAAGAGTCGTCTCTGTTTTTAATACATCTAAAATAATGCAACAACCACGTTGCATGCCACTTCTCCTAACTTCACTTGCATTCCCCCAAAGTGTTCAGGTGTCATTACTGCAAGGCAGGAGGCAGAGCATCTCGGCTGCTGGCACTGTCGGGCTTTGGCAGCCAGTGTGCATTGTCTGGGTAAAAAGAAGACTGAGGGAATTTAACATTGTAGTATCCATAAAAAATGGGAGCACTTTATTAAGTGAGACTGTGTAAAGCTTTCTTATGGATGGAATTTACATTAATGCATTTTATTGTTCCATCTAAGCAGATCAGACAATAAGCACAGTGTCATGCACACGTTTGTGACTATTCTGTTAAATAGGTTTAATACTTCTTGTTTTTACTCTCAGGCATTTCAAAGCAGCAATTATTTCCAAGAATAAAGATAATTAAATTTGTCTTGATGCTCTCAGGATTAAAGGGGAAAAAGCTGTATTTTAAGGTGTATTGCAGTAGATGAAGAGTTCTGCTGTGATTTGCCATTTGAAGTCCGGCAGCGCAGTAGCCAGTCCTGTACCAGTTCTTCTACATCTATTGTCCATGAGCCTGGTAAGAGTTTTAGCAATGGTAAAAAGTGTTGCCTGTTGATGACATTTCAGAGGCATGCTCAGAAATGATGCCAGAACGCGTCTGGTGGCTGGTTTGGCATCGGGGATAGGTGGGGAGGGGGAGAAAGCTGTAATCCATCTCAGCTGTGTGCGCGCAGGGTTTTTTCTCCTCGCTCTGGCTCTCACATGCACGCTCGCTTGCGGGGACATGTGACTTTTGGCCATATTAGCAGGTTTATCCAAGCCTAGCCCCTCTGACTAACAGATGTAGGGAAAAGGGCATTCTGGGATTGCAGCAGTTGCTTTTGAACAACAATGTCCTTTTTGTAAGAATCTGATGCTTCTTAAAAGATGGAACATGACATCATTACTGTCGATCCAAGAAACATTCCTTCAATAATACTGAGTGTGCTCTGGTTATCAGCTCCCTTCCCCCAGCTCCTTTCTCTCGCTTTTCTGACTGATGCTTTTTGTCTATTGTTTCGTCGGGGGCTGTAAATGTGAAACAGTTGTCTTTCAGTGTTACGTGCTTGTTAGAGCTGGAATCAAGTGGAATATTGTTGGCTTATTTTAAAGAAAGAAAGAAAAATAACAAAAAAAACTTTTCTTCCAGTCTTCATAAATGTAGTGTGCTTCAGGTACAGGCTGAATTGAAGCTAATTATTTCCCTTCCCACGCGGTATTAGTTACTGTGTTATGCAATGGAAGGTGGAGATATTGCAGTCCCATTCCTGTGCATCTCACTCAGCTTCATTGGCAGTTGGGTATGTCATGTGCTGATGCCGTCTGCTTCGAAGGCTCCTATAATGATCTGCATCGATAGGAAATGTGTGTGTGTGTGCATGCTCATGAGTGCAGTGTAGCAGAGTTGTGGACAGCTGCATATTTTCTGTGTGTGTGTGTATATATATATATGTTTTTATACTTGGTCCACCACTGGGATTTGAATGTTGTTTTTTCCTTAGTGTCTGAGAGCAGGCTATCATGGAAGCATGTTTTGGGTTGCATTATAAATCTTTTTGAATGCTGACTGCTTGGAGAAAAGCTATGAAAATGCTGGATTTTGCTTCCCTTCCCTGCATTCTCTCTCCCACACATGTCTTCATCAGAAAAACTGGAGACTCTTGCAGACTTTACAACTAGGTATGTCTTGGCTGTCTCTCGCACAATCGTGCTCTCCTTGTAGCGACGCTGGCAGTTATTTGAACTAGCAAGGAGCAGGCAGACCTTGGCACTTCCACATGCTGCAACTGTCTAGAGAAGAGTACCACTGAGTTTAAACATGCAGGAGTATGTCTTTTTCCGTCCTTGTAGGAATTGCTTTGCAAGGACAGGAAAACAAATGATTCATTGATGGTCTAGAGGCTTGGAGAAAGGTGGAGTTTATAGTGTCCAGAAAAGGAGGCAAAATGGACAGGGATAGGGCCTTCTGATATGTTGGTTAAACTCAGGCTTGTTGTCTTTTCTTTTCGTTATGAAGATCTAAAAGTTTTTTAAAGAACAAATTTGAGACACGAAGTACAAATAAAAAAACCACAAGTCTTGCCCAGACAGGGATTTTTGGAAAGAGGTGAGCTGTGTGATTAGCTGTTTGCCAGTGACACAGAATTGTTTTTATTGGTGACAATTTACAGGGAATTGAGAGGAAATCCCAATAGCCAGGCCCTTCCTTTAGGAGGAAAAAAAAAAGTGCATTTTACTTGCAATGGTTGTTTGGCTTCACCTGTTGTAAAGATACAGTAAGATTTTAGCACAACTTGAAAGTATGCTTTTGTTCTGGATAAGATTCCAAGGCACAGTTTGAGTAAGTGAAAGCAAATGCATGGTGCAAACAGAAAGGATTTCATATATTCCCAATGGCATCTGAAGTTGCAAGTTCCTCTGAAGAAATTGTTTGCCAATGGACTATTGTAGAAGGTTGTATCATATGCTATCATAATTAAAATAGATGTTTGCATCTGCTGAAGCAGAGTAGAAAGACAAGTGTTGTGTGTGGAACTGGGTATCTCCTGTTCTGGGTGCTCTTCCTCTAAAGAAGGGGGTTGCAAATAAGACTCTGAAGAGCAGGCACTTTAAGATAGAGTCATGAATTTAGGTAAGAGAAAAAGCAAAAAAGGACTATGTCTTATTTACTTGTGGAAGAAGAAGCTTTAGAGAGGTCTCCACATGCATGCTGAAATGAGTAAAAATTGATCACTGGCTGCATCTTAACTGGAGTACAATTGCAGAGGAAAAAAATACTGAGCAGAATTTCAAAAATGTAAATACAGATTAGTAAATGGCAGTGGTGGTTCTTACACATCATACTTATCCCGAATATCTTGTCTTGCAAAGACCATGATATATGTATGCAATTGTGTCATCCACTTCACAAAGTCCAAACAGTACTTTAAGACATAGTGGGTATAACTCTTCAGAGGGAGGGTCTCAAGGTAATATGGGCTCACTAGAGACAAACTGGTTATTGCTGTAGGTCAGAGAGATTCCATTGACTGCTCTGCAGGTGACTGAGCAGATGCTGGAGCAAGGAATGTGTCTCATTTTGTGTTTTGATTTTTGGTTGGTGTTCTGTAGAAATGCTTGACTGGTGTCACAGTGGGACTGACATCTCAGCAGATAGGTTGTATTGCTTCATACAACAGGGATGCTTGCACTGGAAGAAGTGGAAGTTGCTCTGCTGTTGCTTTGTTTCTGGCTCTCTGAGAAGAGCATAGTTAGTGAAGGATTGCAATCTTTTTCTTGCAGTAATCCATGCTGAAGAGGCTCCATTCATACAGATGAACCAAGGGTTGAGGCAGCACTTTAAACCCAGATAGTCGGTCGGCTAACTGCCCAGCAGGATGCCATCAACCAGCCGAGCGGGCAGCCTGAAGGACCCAGAAATTGCAGAGCTCTTCTTCAAAGAAGATCCAGAAAAGCTCTTCACAGATCTCCGAGAGATTGGCCATGGAAGCTTCGGAGCAGTTTATTTTGTAAGTAGCTCCGTGACTTGTGAATTTTAGCTGTGTCTCTTTACCTTTAAACTGTGGATGTAGGCTTTTTTGAATGTACTGAGGAAAAACCCCAACTGTATATGTTTTTTTATGGTGTATGGGGCAGAGATGTTTTCTTGTGTGTCTGTACAGTCTCAGTCTGCTCAGTCTGTACAGTCTCAGTCTGCTCACAGACTTGCAGCATCTGTAAGGTGTTTGCATACAAACTGAAAAGGAAAACTGGAAATGTGGCCCTTGCCTGGTGCTTTTATGTGCATCGTTACATTGCAAGCAGGGATTTATCTGCGAATTAAAACATGGACTTCTACTCCCATCGATTCTGACTGGCAATGCAGTTCTCTTGGTCTGATCATCTCCTTATCTCTTGTCCCTGGAGAGAAATTGAGTTCTCTCTCCCTTCCTGCATACCCTCAGGCTCCCTTAAAGCCATTCTTTGTGTTTGACACCTGAATGTTGGTGCTTTTGTTGTCATTTGTCCTGTCACATCCTTCCCTACTGCAGGCAAGAATCCCAGTATTCATCTGCATAAAACTTACTTGATGTGAACATCTGAACAGCAGAATTTTTCCCAGGCTGCTTGTGTAGCTCAGCCGGAGGTGGGATGTCTCACGGTAACCTCATTTGCAGGTTGCTGAATGTTAACCAAAGTGCATACTGTGAGACCTTCATTAAAAAACCATTTTCCTCAGAAAACCTTTTCACATTTATAATTATAGGAGGTGTGGCCAAACCTGCCAATTTTCTTTCAGAAAGCCATTTGTGTCAGTATTTTATGAGATGCCTATTCATTGTTAATAATTGCAGCAGACCATGTTGGGAACCTTCCAGCACAAATTTAATGCAGCACAGATGAACTAATTAGGAAAAGCTTCTTAATTTTGTACCCTGCTTAAAACTATGAGCTGCCACTGTCTGGGAACAGATCTGGGGGAGGAAGTGTTTTCTAGTGAAACAGTACTCACCTGTGGCCTTTACTTGATCTCATTTAGTCACTTCAGTTAAAGAGTGCATATAAAAGGAGGGAACTGACAAATCTGCCTTCCTGCTATATGGAAATATTATTGAAGAAATATTATTGTGGAAATATTACTGAAGTTTTTCAGAAACACTGTATCTTGTGAGGCATGCATGAACCACAGGGTATGGAAAACCAGCGTACAGCTGGAGGTGACCTGCAAGCTGTGTGCTAACAGCGTTCCCAGACATCAGCAAGAAGCTGCCATCGTGGCATTTGCAGACTGCCTGAACTTTGTAGTTGTGGTGAGGGCTGATTGCCCATTACCAGCTCCTTCTACAAAGGGATCGAAAGTAAGAGGTCATTAGTTTCTAGGCCTTTCTTTCTCTTTTTTTTTTTTTTTCCCCCCACCATTTTAGACTACCAATTCATTATAGATTGGTATTTATTCACTGAAGAGTGCAATTACTTGCCGGTGTTTGTGTTGTACTTCTTTGACGGAAAGTACGTCTAATTTGGCACTTGCAAAAAGACAAGCGTAAGCAGTGCATCCCACTACTCCAACCCACTTGGGGTCTTTATTTTTGTCAAGTAAGAGAGAGTTTCGGACAAAGAAGATAGCTGTTGCTATTTCTGTGTTACAAAGTTTTAACCTGGAAGTTTTGCGTTGTATTATGGTATCTTTTTACTACTAGCAGGTCTAAGATCTTCAGTCTTAAACTGTTTCATGTAGTGTAGTGGATACCTCAAAGGGAAGCCCACAAGATGAGGACAACATGGAGGGAGAAATTCAGTGTGAAATAAATAAGCATAAAGAACTGAAGAAGGGGAGTGTATGTCTTAGGTTCTTTATTCCCCTATAAAGCTAGTGAAAAAACTTCTCTTAAGTTTTTTTAAGAAGATTTTGATTCTGCTAATGCAAACAAACTTTCTCTAATCAATGTAATATTGGATTATAGTTAATAACTGCTTAAAAGCGTATTACCAAAGACGATGACATACTCCACCTTTTCTTTGTTCATGCTTTGCTTTTATCACTGCTGAAGTTACTCTGGTCACCAGATGTTGATCCTTTGTATGGAGTTTTGGAGGAAAGCAGGATATATGTGCATAAATGTCTGCCATAAAACAAGCCTTGCTCATTTGGATGGTTTAAGTTAGCTGGCGTTGTAACATCTTCATGGCTTTTGTCTAAGAACAGTCTTTTTTTCAATTATTCAAGATCACAATGAAACTAAAAAAGCAAATGAAACTCTACGATTTTAACATTCATGGGGTGTGAGCTGGGATGGTTCTTTCTCTCAGCCCTGCTGTAGTGATGAAGGACTGTAGGTGTTAGGCAAACACAATCAGGGGTTGCTTGCTTGGGTTTTCTAATACATAGCACCCCCCCTCACCAGGCTGCTTTCATTGCACATAGCCTGGACCAAAAATGTTTATTGTTAAATAGATGTGGGAGTAATTAACAAGTAGAAAAATCCATATAACCCTAAAATCTCCCCCTGCCTTTTTTTACATGCAGTTTAGTCTTTCATTGTTAGTTGTACCTACCTTTCTTCTAGTGGTGATCCTGAGAAGAGGTGGTATATTTAGCTTATGTGATAACTGGCTAAGAGTGTTCACTCTTGTCTCTTTCTTTGTTTCTGTTATATCCTGCAGTGGCAGAAAGTTTCTTTTTTTTTCTTTCATAATTTACATTAATTTTGCTGGTTCACCTACCTCATGGTTTTAGTTTCTTAGAAACTTCGAGTCTGGCACTTCTGAATCATTTTGGTATTATCCTTACCCTACTCCCTGCTCTGTGGTGTAATAATAGCTTTTTCTTGACACAGGAAACCTACTACACTGGAACACTGCAGATGGAGCAGAAGAATAACCTACTCTCTTTTGTTAGAACTGTGTTCCTTCTGCTTTACTCCAATATTTTACTTGCCTGTTTTATTGCAGTTCTTCACTGGTTTGAATGTTTCAGAGATTGTCTCTAATTAGTAAAGATCTAGGAGTCTGAATTTTATTCTTCCTTTTTTGCCTCAAAAAACCAAAAATAGTCATCCCTCCAACCTTAGAGGTAATATCAGTAGGATGGTAGGAAGGATCCTCTCAAAGAGAAAGGAAACTAAAAATAGTATTGGTTCAAGCTTATCATAACTGGTTGAAATAAGGACTGACAGGGAATTGGGAATCTCTCTAATGAACAGCAGAATTAAAACATGACTGAAAAACCTTGTTACAAAAGGCGGAGTCCTGGTACTTCCTTAATCCATGTTCCGATAGGCTGTGCTTGATAGTACAAATATATTAAAAATCAGCATTTTCATCAGTCATCAGTGAATGCTGTGGTGCACATTATTTTGATTTATATCATTTGGCTTCTTATCCAAGTTGATTATTCTTATCAGAGAGACTCAGAGGTCTTTTCCTCCACCACCCTCCCAAGCCGCTGAAATCCTTAACAGAGGAGAGGCCAGGGTCTTGTCTGGAGCCATCCTTCCTGCAAGGTGAAGCAGCCCTGCCTCTTCTCCTGCCAGGGTAAATGAGCCATTGCTTTGGTGCTAAATTAAACAAAACTTCTTGTCTAGTCTTATCTTGGATTGTTGCTGTCTGAAGTCAGGAAGTCTGCCTTTGAAGTGTGAAAAACCATGTACATTTAATGTGCAGTGTAAATAATAATATGATTGGACTGAAAAAGTGAAAGTCTGAAAGTGAATCTGAAGATGGGTCACTTAGACCGCTGCCATCTCTCTCTATATCATCTGCCTTCCTTTAAAACACAATAGCTAATTTCTAGGAGCGCTGGGGAGAAAGCCGCCGGTGTCTGGAGCAGGTATCTCCTGTGCATCTGTGACATCTTTGCTTATGTTTGGAATGGAACAAGCGGGCTGAGCGTTGCTTTTATTTTGTCTGGAATATAGACCTGGGCAGGGAGAGGAGTTGATTTAGGGAAAATCCATTCTGCTTGAATCAGAGCTGCTTTTATAAGCTATGCTTTTTAGTTTAGAAGTGATGGTACTCGACTCTGGCAGAGACTTGCTGGATGCTGAGCACGGAAAAATGTTATACCTTGCCTCCCAAACAGGAGGGTGATCTTTAACTTCGGAACGAAATTTCTAAGAGATGCAGCAGTCACACCCCTTGGAAGATACTTTAGTTTAACTCTTTGCAAAAGTTAACTCATGGATAAAGAATTGTTTGGGTATGTTTGGTTTATGTCTTGTGGGAAGTCATGATCTGAAGAAACTGATGCATCGTGTTTTCGTGTTACAGGCACGTGATGTGCGCACCAATGAAGTGGTGGCCATCAAGAAAATGTCATATAGTGGGAAGCAGTCCAATGAGGTATGTAGAACATGTTGCATATTAAATCTTCACCATTGCAGATACTTACTATATGTGATGATTTTAATTAGCTTGGGTTACAGCAGGAGAAATCTTTCCTATAACTGTAAAGGTGAATGAGGGTACTGTGTAAACCAAACAAATCAGTTTACTGTTCACAGTTTATTTCTGCCTAATCTGCTCCTGGAAAAGATGGGTAGGACTCTTCTTCCAGACACAAAGGGCTCTTTTATGGGACCACATAAATGTGTAGAAAGCAAAAAAGAAAGTTAAAAATGGTAGGTTTGTATGTTAGTACGTCTTCTTGCCCTTAAACTTTCCATTTTAAATACCTTTCAATATAACCATGTTGCTTACTGGACAAAGGAATAATAGCAATGGATGCAGTATTGAAAGATTCAAAGGGAGTCTTGCTTGTACAAAGTCGTAAGGCAGAATGCATCCTTCCTAGAATGACTGTGCTGATGAGGAGCTAAAACAAAAGCCAAACTGCAGTGAATGAATGAGTGTGAAAATCTGAACAGCAGCATAATTACAGAAGAACTGCCAGAGCTAGGGATTAAGGCAGTCTTTGCAGAGAGGTCTGTAAAAGTAGGCGTCTGAGATTTAAATGTTAAATGTCTTTATGGCCACCCCAGATGTGTGTTTTTTCCCTAGGATGCTTAACAGAGATAATTGATTTTATACTTGAAATGTTTAAGTGCTAATACAGATTCTTGAAAAGCCCAACATGACATGAACAGCTGATTTGGTATTATTTCTGGTAAATGACATCTATCAAATTGTGGCATGATTTTTCAACAGAAGTATTTATTTTAAGCATGTTGTTAAAGGCATTTATGGTTCCCTCCCTCCATTCTCTATATTCCAGTCTTAGAAGCAGCCTTGCTCTGATGAGTTTGAATAACAACTCATTGCTTTCTGTACCTGCCTTTTGTGTATTGATCATCTGTGCTACAAGGAGCTGAACTATTTCTTCCTTTGTGTGTGTGTGTGTGTGTGTGTGTGTATCTGTGTAGGAGGTAGAGGTGGCAGTGTCTCTCCAGCAGTCCTAAATTCTAGCTTCATGGTTATATTTGCTATGTGTGTTTCTATTTTGTCAATGCGGTGACTTGTTTAACTGTGTACTGATGAAAGAATAATTTGTACTTACTACTTGTCCTACTGTTTTAATTACTGTGAGCTATAAATACTCTATTCGCATGAATGAAACAAACTGTGCGTGCTTCAGAAATAGCTTTTGTTTGTCTTCAATGCATATGTTTCTTTATTTTGAAGAAAGTAATAAGACCAGGATTAAAACACTTTCTATTTTACTTCCATATTTATTTGTTTTGTTCAGAAGTTTGCTAGAGTTATGATCTAGCCTATGTAAAGAAAATTGATTAAGGCCATTCTGGTATCATTTATATTTACTTTGGTTTCATAATAAGATTTTATCATTGGTGGGAACAATTATTCTCTAAAATAGGGACATACTTTATACTAAAAAATAAGTTAAAAACCTTTGAAATATGTAGTACTGTGCTCTTAATGTGATGTCAGGGCTTTTTTTTTTGCGCAGGGAATCATGGATACGTCTTGACTAATATATGACCTCTCTCTTCCCAATATAGAAGTTTAGCATGGTGCTTTCTTGGTTTGGCTTTTATTGCTTAGTACCTCAAAGCCGTTGAGGCTAAAGGCAAAAGGCAATTAAGTTGTTCTTGTACTGGAACGAGGGTGTCAGTGAGAGTTTATGTTAGTATAGCGGCACTAATGTCATTCTCATGAAATTTCAGGTGTTAAGAAATGCTTTGTCAGTCAGCTGCCTTGGTTGTGGCTGCCATGTTCCCTGGTTTAATTTGTTTCTGTAACCCTACAATTTTTATTGGGGAGGATTTGGATTTTGCATGTTTTCCAAAGCATTTGGGTATATGGGACCTCTGTCCATCTGTGAATCCTAGCCGCGTACATACGCCTGAGGAAGTGTGTGCTGAGAGATTAACAGGACCTGGAAAACAGCTTTTGAACCTTTTGGTGTTGGGTGAGGTTTCTCTACCTCTGATAAACTTCAGAACTGATAGATACTCTTTCTCAAAAACATTTTCAGTGTCAACACCCTTGTGTTGACATCTGCGTACTTAAATGGTTTCAGCGACTGCAGTTGTTTTTGAAAATCTTTTCTGGTAGTTGTAGTTTTGCTGTTGCACTTAAAAGCTTTCGCCTTTCTTGCCTGAGGAGGTGTGGATGTGCAGCAAATGGGAGGACTTGGTGATTTCCTCCAAAGGGAGTAATGGCAGTGTCTAGGCACACGTTGGAACATGACATTTTGGCCTCTTCTGTACTTAAAAGTTGCACTGGCAGAGCTCCCCTTATTATAAACCTGGATTTTGTTTTATGTGTTTATTCTTTTACTCCTGCAGGGCCATTCCCTTATCTGGTAGGTAACTCCTTTTAAGTCGGTGCTTGTAAAGACTAAACTAGTAATGGAGAAACATTATCAAGAATGTAGTCAGGTATTTGGTGGCTGATAAATGGAGCCTCATCTGGTGTAATATAGTTACTAGTAGGGATAGGTCTTTATATCTACAGGAGTTAAGTGAGAGACAGCTGATCCTGCTGAAGGACACTTATCATCCACATCTCTTTCAGGTTGGGATGTATGTTTGATCTGACAACAGAAGTGGTATGGCTTAAAAACGGATCGCTGCTTTTTGAGGACTCGCTCAGATATTAAGTGTTTATAAGTATATCGTATGCATACATATGAAGTATTACATTGATGAGAGAACCTCACATACAGCCTAATCAATCAACAACTTATTTTGTAAATCCGTTGAGGAGTTAAGCAGTGAACATCATGATGTTGATGTATATTTATTCTGATTTGGAACCTTAAGATTATTTTGCCTCTTAAAATAATTAAATGACATACTAACTTAACAACAACCAAAAAAAAGGTAACAGTTTTATTAAGTCTTTCTATTCCTTTTATTTTCTACAGAAATGGCAGGATATTATTAAGGAAGTCAAGTTCCTCCAAAGAATAAAACATCCTAACAGTATAGAATACAAAGGCTGCTATTTGCGGGAGCATACAGCATGGGTAAGCATCTGCTGCACTCTGCATTTCTCTTGCCTTGGTTAAGGGTGCTTTAAAATAGCTCCAGCTGGCTTTCAAGAGGCACCTGAACACTTGCATTGCACAGACACAGATGAGAATAGCCGAGGACCTTACAGATGCTCAGCAAAACTGAATGTAGTTTTTGGAAACAAGATTTAGGGAAATTTTCCCTTTCACTTGCAGAGTAAGGCAATTGTGCTGTTGTTCTAGTGTATTTACCTGGATGGACTGAGTATTTGAAATGGGGGGTGGGGTGGAATTTATCCATCACTTTTCTTGCTGTAAGGAAAGGTGAGAATTTCACTTATACTGCCTGGGAGACAAATATGGCAACTTTATTAGATACTTGCAGGTTATTTGACAATGCATTTGGTATGCCACTAGAGTATTAATGGTTCAGTACTTCACAGGTTGACTGAGTATGTTCCACAAGTAAGTGTTCAGTTGTACTTTAATGGAATAGGTTAGCATTATCCTACTGATGGTTTTAATTAAAGTATTATTTTGAGTCGTTAGTATTTCTGTTAGTTAACTAAATTCTTCTGTTGTATATTGTTTACTTCTGTTGTCATTTCTCTGTGTGTGTGTTCAGGTGATGAAATCAACTAGCTAGTTTTATCTCTGGCTGTCATCTCCTAATGAAATGAATACATTAGATTTAAACAAACAAAAAAAACCCCAACCCTTCCAAATGAAATTTGGGTTATTTGAGTTTGTGTGCATAAAAATGTGTGTGTAGGAATAGATGCAATTGGCTGTGCAGAAGCAGCATTTTGTCAAACGAAAAGTGTCACATACACCTCTCATTGACAAAAGTTTTTGTAGTACAATATACTAAAGAAATCAGATTGCCAAACTAATATTTTAAACTGTAAATACTGTTCATGTGTTAGCTTCAATAAATCTGTAGGACAAAATTTTAGTTTCTTTTTTTGAAATCTGACTGGGACAAAGTCTTAAGTAAATCCCTAAATAGCCCTTTAATACTCTGATAAGCTTGTTAAGTGCAATTTAACATTCCTGTTAAGTATGTGCATATAAAATAAAGTATGTAATACAATACGTAACCGGTTATGAATATGCTTTTGCTTTCCTTACAAGTTTTG
>VYZV01017405.1:2472-21999 GCA_013401275.1 Pandion haliaetus | reverse complement strand
TCTAGTTGCTTATGGATAAGGGGGGGGGGGTTTATGCTTTTAAATAATTGATAATGAAGTGGTGCCGCCTACAGCGATTATTATTGATTCTTTGTTCATCTTGGATCTCTCGGTGGAGCACTAGGGATATAGTTTATCATAAGCTGTTGACTTTGTTAGGCAAGACTAGCTGAACAATAGGGCTGAGGAAACGAGGCACTGAAAAAGGTGTGTTGATGGGGGGGGTGGAATGAGAAGAGAGTGAGGGCAAGCTCTTGAGACTTGCACTCATTCAGAGTCATGGTGAGTATCGTGGTGACTGTACCATGAGTTCCTGGTCTTGGGGCTGAAATGGAACATGAGCTGTAATCCATCGGGACTAAACTGATTTGCTGCTGGATTTGCTGTAGGCTAAAGTGATGGCCAATGAAGAAAAGAAGTTTCAACAGCATATTCAGGCCCAACAGAAAAAAGAATTGAACAGTTTTCTGGAGTCCCAGAAGAGAGAATATAAACTCCGTAAAGAGCAGCTGAAAGAGGTAACTCCTCTGTAATGAGAAATGTGAATATAGTACAGTGTGTGATACAGTGTGAGAGCAGTGAACTTTCAGAAATAAAAGTGCCACTGTGCACAAGACATCTTTTGCCGGATTGCAGCAAGTTCTGCATTTCATGAGCAGTCCTATATGTACAGTATTTGTTTCGTATCTTTGACCTTAGAGTAAGAGGGTTTATTTATATAATGGCACCTATATGTTTATCTTGTGAAAGTACAAACTCCTCCACTGTTTAATAGTACTTTTTAAGCAGAAACATGCAAATATGGCAATCCTAAGGAATGAAAAAAGGCAGTTTAAGAAAGGTCATGAGCATTTTTCTCATACCTTGTTGCTGCAGATATTGACCATACACTGCAGCAGTTAGTGAACTTTCTTATCACTTAAATGATATTTCTGTAGCAGCAGCAAGAAAACAGAGCAGTAAAGATGACCTGCAGATTTTTATTTTTTCTTTTAAGGAAAATATCTGTAAAATACTATTTAATTTTAATGGAGAAAGCTGTATAATAATAGTTTAATAATCACTGTATTGTAGTGAAAATCGTGACCTTTGTGAAATGCAGAAAAACTGTAGAATCGAACTTCCTGATTCTTTTTGTGGAGTGGCTGAAACTATAAGCACTATAAATAATTTTTCTGAAAGAACCATTTAGTGCTCAACCACCAACTTGTGTGATGCAGCTTTGGAACTTGCTCCAAAGGGGAATATTCCCAAACATAGACATTTCCCAGGAGAAGAAAAAGGCCAAAGAGCAGCAGAGCCAAGAAAGATCTAACAAAAACTATAGTAGCGTGGGCTTTCTTTAATAACATAGAATCTTTTTCTAAGTGGGCAGCAGATCAGAGAGCACCAAGAAACACTGATGAAATACCGAGAAGTTCTGTCTCATACTTAAGTTGAAATGTATCACGACAAGTCTAGTTACTCTGTGGGCATTTCTAGTATGCAATTAAAGCAAGCAAAGTCTTTTGCCAAAGATATTTGAAGCTATGGATTGAATTTAATACAAATGTGGAAATGGTGGCCTCAAGTTTCACCTGTGAACTCCTTTTATATTGCTTTTGTAAGTTATGACATCTCGGTGAGTGGCTCTGCCTTGATGAGTTACTTATAAAAATGCTTATGTGTTCTGATCAAGCAAGACAAAAATTTTCTAATGTGCTTCATGTGGCTGGAGTTTTGCTTGAACAACAGGTTGACAACACTTTCCTTCTCTTCTCGTCCTTAGGGAGCCTGTAAAAATGTTTGTCAGGCAGTATGGCAGGACCTTCAAGTGTCTTTGTTTTCAGTGGCAAACCATCATTTTTATGTTTTGAGCTAATATATATGTCTGGAAACTGTGGACATGAACCAGCATTTTGGCCAGGTAAAATGGCCGATGCAAAAAAAAGTTGTAGTTAAATTTGCTCCACTGTGAATTGTCTCCTGGTGTTCCACTAGATATGCAATATGATGCATTTTGCAGAGGCTGGGATGGTGCCGCCCATGAGAAGACAAGGTGGAATGGCTTTGAAACAGTTTATTAGGCAGGTCTGTCCAGCTGTTCAGGGCCGAGGAGCTTAATGTGACTATTCCACAATTAATTGTCTTGCTGTTATCAGGAGCTGAATGAAAACCAGAGCACTCCAAAGAAGGAGAAGCAGGAGTGGCTCTCCAAGCAGAAGGAGAACATCCAGCACTTCCAGGCAGAGGAAGAAGCCAACTTACTGAGGCGTCAGAGGCAGTACTTGGAGCTGGAGTGTCGCCGCTTTAAGAGACGGATGCTCCTTGGCCGCCATAATCTGGAGCAGGACCTGGTTCGGGAGGTAAGAGAATAGGCAGACATGAGACCTGGCACCATCTGTGCGAAATGTATCTCACAGGAGCACCTGCAATCCAACTCCCAATCTCACTGAAGTGTTAATTACTATATCTGAAGTTTTATGGTGAAATAATGGTTTGGTGTGTTTTGCAATGCCATCTGGTAATCCCTGTGGCATTTAGGGGATCATGTGGAATCAAATGTTCAGATTAGTGCCCTGTTGTGGGAGAACGGTTAGATCCAAAAAGTCAACAGACACAACAGTTACAGTTCTTTCCAGAAAACGCTTACTGTGAATCCTGTTGAGCATCTAGAACAGGAAGAAGAAAAGTGAAATGAGGAAGGAAAAACTACCGGTGGCGGTGCTGTCTGCTTCTGATAAGACATAGAAACACTGTGCTCTGTCCTCAAATGCCTTGGAAAGAGAGAAATGCCCTTGTGAACAAAGTGAAATGCCACGTTGTGAACGGAAATCCAAGTAAGTACAAAGAATCTAATAATTCCCTCTGTCCTCCTGTTAGGAATTAAACAAAAGGCAGACACAGAAGGACCTGGAGCACGCCATGCTGCTGCGTCAGCACGAGTCCATGCAGGAGCTGGAATTCCGCCATCTCAGTACCATCCAGAAGATGCGCTGTGAGCTGATCCGACTCCAGCACCAGACTGAGCTCACCAACCAGCTGGAATACAACAAGCGCCGGGAGCGGGAGCTGAGGCGTAAGCATGTCATGGAGGTCCGGCAGCAGCCCAAGAGCCTGAAGGTACTAAGTGATGTAGGAGCTCTGGGCATGAGCTGCTGGTGGTGGTGGAAAAGTGGTACATTACAGCTCCGTTCTCATTTGCAGTGTATGCAGGTCCAAGGTATTTTGAAGCTCATTAATTTGAAGAGGTGTCTCATTCTGTAATGAATGCCTTTTTTAAAAAGTGTCATACTTGTCAAGTGTAACTGCCATGGTGCAACTGCAGCCCTGCAAGCACCATATATGTTTGAACCATAGCAATGGTGATCAGGGTTGCAGTGTATTGTAGGCAGGCCATAGCAGCAGTATTCCCTCATTTTATTTGAAAAGCTGTTGTTCTCAGCAATGTGCCTTCATTTTTGTGGTAGTTTAAAATGCATTTAATCTTTGCACTGCCCTTTTTCCCCGCTTTTCCTCCTACACCCTTTTCTGATTCTTTTCTCCCCTCCATATACAAGAATAAAATTTATTTTTCTGTAATGAAGCAGTGTCATTTAAAAACAAAACAAAACAAAAACTTTGTGTTATTGCATGCATCAAAATGAACTGCACTATTGGTCTTGGCTAGGTTACCTTGTTATTGTTTTTGTATTAGGGCTGGTATGCTAGCAAGTGTAGGGGGAAGAGAGAGAGATGCCACCAGCCAACTGCAGTGTCCTCAGGAAGCTCCTAGCACTGACCTTTGCTGTGTTGTGCTCTCATGGGTTTCTCATGCTGCCCTTGTAACTGCGGTGGCTGACCAGAACTATAGGGCCTCTGTAATTGAGGCTCTTAGTATTTTCATTGTCAGCCTTCACTTCATCCAAAGAAGTCCAGTGGTTTATTCTGAAGTGTCTGAGAAGGGAGTATAAGGCCTTTCACAAAGCTGCCTGGTACATTTCCTTTGAGGAGGCAGACTACTTCTCTCCACCCAGTGTTCAGCTGTGCCAGTAACAAAATGAGTGTATGGCATACTGAGCATGGGGTTTCTTTGTTGTTCTACGTCTTTCCTCTTCGTGATATTTCCCATCTGACTTAATTTTCACCACCTGGAAGTTACCGTCTTACAGAGAAAATAACCAACTTGAAAATAGAACTTCAGAAAAAAAAAAAACCTGATTTGTCAATATTAAAATAATATTAAATAGTGAAAACCTAGCTTGTGAGAACAAGGGACCGTCTGATTGCTGTTGAGAATCTCCAAGGATATAGTGTATAAATAGCTGATGACTTCACAGGGAAGCTGCACTGCACTCTGAGCTGAATAAAACTGAAGCAGCTGTATTAGTTTGATCCTTCTGAGATTAGCATGAATGAGTTCTGCCTCCCCAAGGTGCTGTGGTGCAAACACGAGTGGGCAGCATGTCCGTTCTCATTCCCTGGCTGGCAGTTGGGACAGCAGGATCAGCAGTCTCTCTGGGCTGCAGAGGCTTGGCTGCCCTCTCACCTCTGCAGACTCTTCAACCCCTTCCCTTTTCCATTGAGGACATGGCTGGAGGATTTTGCGGGCAGCATGGAAAGCTTGCACTTTGCTTTGCATGGCTGTTCTGTGATTAGTGACGGATTTCAGGCTTGAGCTGTCAATCCAGTACCTTTGCGTACACACAGTGCTAATAATGCAGCCTGCTGGACAACCGTTCAGTTTGTAGTACAATCCCCTATTTATGGAGACTGTTCCCTGGTATTAACTCTTCTCTTGCTTCTGACTAATGCAGGCAAGTATTCTTAACTGAGTAGATAATTTTACTATTTGTTCAGTTTCTCTCTCCAGCAACATTTTCCCTTGAGGGAACGTTTCAGGCTTCCCCTTTGTTATTTAGTGAGGTCCTTTGTCCTGAAAGCAGGTTTTTAACAGTCACTGTCTGTTGCTGCTATTACAGCACTAGAAGGACCGATAACTAGAATTCACCCTTCATTGAAAACTGCTCTGTTATTGTTATGTGTTAATTGTGATGCGAATACCCTCTTGCTGGTATTTCACAATACTAGGTCAAAATGATCTTGTCAGAAGTCTGACTGGAAATCTTACCCCTCCCTTCTGTTTCCTGTTGTTAAAGCCTTTGGATTGGAAGCCTGTAAACAGTCTGGTGTCCAAGCAAGACTTCACAGAAAGTGAGGACAAAGTAGATTGCTAGTGTTTTGCTGTGCCCAGGTCCCTGACGGGAATGTGTAACCTGGTGACACTTCCCTTGAAGGCAGTGAGAAACAACCTTAAAGGTTTCCTGGAGGGAAATAACTTCCTGTGAATTTAGAAAGGGTAAAAGTGATGTATTCCTCTGCGATACATGTTTTGGTTTGAATGAAACCCATCTTTGTCCTGTTTTCTGCATCAGGTTAGCAAAGTGGAATTGTTGCTTTACGCAGCAAAGTGTGCTGATGACTACACTGGGCTGGATATATTGTCTGATCTCACCGCATCTTCCTAGGTAGCTACAAGTGCTGCGCTTATCACCTACCCTGCTGAGCTTTGAGTTAGTGCCAGGAGCAGGCAGTGGAGGAGCTGACAGGAGACATGCACATATATCTGCCTTGCTGGTTCAGATCCCAGAGCTCTTCCAACTTATTCAAGGGACAGGAATCTGGTCCTGCGCTCTGTTCCTGTCCCCAGCACTTCCGGATTTGACCATGGTGGCTGACAGTGGGAATGACCCAGAGAGTGTACTGACTGCCCTGATGTGGGGGTTTAGGGTTTTTTTTGTTTGTTTGTTTCTTCTTACCATGAAGAACTTGACCAGCTGTCAGTTAACCAGCATCACTCATCACTTGTGGATTTTGCTTAGTTAGAAGTATCCCTGCCAGCCCTCCTGTAGAATGACACAGGGAACTCCAGAATACCTTCCTTTTCAGGGTCTTAAAACACTTAATAGATGTTAACCCTCACAAGCTGCTCTGGGGGCAGGTAAGGCAGGTGAAAGAAAAAAATAATTAATTTCCTCAAGGTCATACAGCAAAGTCAGGTCCAGATGCCTTTTCCAGGATTGATGTCTCCCAGACCTGTGTGCAGTCACAAAGTTATGTCTCTAAACAATACAGAGATCCTAGTAAGTGCAAAGGGAAAACTCAATCTCCAGTGAGCCTCCATCAGGACTGAGGAATTGTTTTGTTTGCCAGACTAGCACAATGCTAATGTTGCCTGTGGCATACATCTTCAAGCGTCTAATCTTTCCCAGCCATTTTTTAGTATCTTTATGAAAACCAGGCTCTTAATATCAAGGGTTAGAATACATCTTATCTTCATCCAACACTCAATGGAAATCGTGTTGCTTTTTTTCCCTGTCCCTTCTCATGCACCAGATCTGCTTCTTTTCATAACATTAAGTGCTGTTTGTATATATGTGCCATACAAGCACAATCATGTGTAAGTATGGCTTTTGGTGCTAATAAATATTAGTCCTGTCCCTCAAGAACTTTTCTTGAAAAGCAACACCCAGGACTGGATCCAGTCCAGTGACAAATGTGAGGCTCTTTGTGCAGACAGCTGTATTTAGGCTGGAGCTTTGTTATAAAAGTGTCTGTATTGTAATTGTTTCTCACAGTAGCAGTGTCAAAGCAGCTGCAGCAATAGTCATTGCCTCTTGTGTATTTTGCTTCCCTCCTTGCACTGTAGGCGTTAATATACGTTTGTGGATTCTTGAACTCATATCCTTAATGTAATCCTAAATATCCATCTGAATGGATATTTCTCCCATTTGAAACATGCTGGTTTTTTCTTTGTTTGTGTCCCCTCCGTCTTTCCAGTCAAAAGAACTACAGATAAAGAAGCAGTTTCAGGATACATGCAAGATCCAAACCAGACAGTACAAAGCACTGAGAAACCATCTGCTGGAGACCACGCCAAAGAGTGAACATAAAGCTGTCCTCAAACGGCTCAAGGAGGAGCAGACCCGGAAGCTGGCTATCCTGGCTGAGCAGTATGATCACAGCATTAATGAAATGCTCTCTACACAAGCTGTGAGTCGCCTCCGAGGGACCCAGGGTTCCTCAGCCAAATAGGGATGTTTGCATTTTAACCGATCTGTATCCTGACAGCAGGCTATCTGCTTCCTTGCTACATGTGCCATACCCTGTGCAGTCGTTCCTCTGTATTTAAAAAGCAGCATTCAAATGCAGAGGAAGGAGGTATTGCCCCCTTCAGGCAGGTTGAAGTTGAAGCTGCTGTTGCAAAGTTGGGAAGTGATGCATCTGTGTGGCCAGAGGACTGCTTTTGTGTGAAGTTTGACAACATAAACATCCCTGTTAGAGCATCGTTAAATAATGTGCAGCTTGCTGTCTTAAGTCATTTAGGTTTTGATTTGCCAATGATACCAACCAAAGCATGTGCCACTGGTGGAAGATGCTCAGTCAGTCATGGAGGAATCCAGAGTTTTGACTGTAAATCTGAAATAATGGTGAAAGTGTTGTGAACATTCTGGGATTCCTTCTTTAAGGGATGAGCATATGAGCAACGCTTTGAGTCCTTGCTACAACTGAATGTGTGGTTTTCTTGGCACCTTCTGCTTCCTGCTCACATCGCTCTGTACAACTTCGACACTGTGAGGCAGGGTACCTGGCTTAATTTATGTATGGGAAGGCTGAAAGTTCAGTATTGTATTGCTTTTAGGTTTATGTCATTGTATTCTTTTGCCCGAAGTCCTGCATTGGCAGGCACATGGACTTAAGCCTCCTGTGTACAGGTAGTTGGTTAATCCAGTTGAACAGAGCAAGAGATCTTCTCTTTGCCTCTAGCAAAAGGAGAGCTGTGGATGTTAGCACCTCCAGCAGTCTGGTCTCTGCAGTATGGATCATGGTTCCTGAGGCGCCACTGCTCATCAGCGTCACTTGCATCAGCACTGTGGGCTCACTGTCACCAGTGTTTGTCACTATAGGTCCTCTGTTCAGTGAAACGAAATACAATAGGGACCAATTGTATTGCTAAGAAAACAAAGTCCCATCCTATTCTCTCCCCCTCCCCGCGGTCCTCCCCCGGAGTGTCATGAGTGGTTACCCCATAGTGAAACGTCTCTATTGTCTGTCTTTCCCAGCTGCGTTTGGATGAAGCACAGGAAGCAGAGTGCCAGGTTTTGAAGATGCAGCTGCAGCAAGAATTGGAGCTGCTGAATGCATATCAGAGTAAAATCAAGATGCAGGCAGAAGCCCAGCATGATCGGGAGCTGCGTGATCTTGAACAGAGGGTATCCCTCCGTCGGGCCCTCCTTGAGCAGAAGGTAAAATGGGCATGCAGGCATCATTAGCACACTACATACTTCAGATCTTAAATTGCACTGTAGTTATCAATAGAGAGGGAAATGCTTTTACCTTGCTGTATATAGTAACACAGATCACTTGGGTATTCGCCTCTCTGGGATGATAGCTCAGTGATACATAGGCTTAACTTTCTGCCAGCTCAGCCGTCCTATGTGAGCAGCTTCTGGCTGGGGTAGAGCTGCTTGAAGTGTGCCAGAGGGAGTCCTGCCACTCTGGGCAGAAGGGAAAGTGAACTGTTCTTTCTGTCTCTGAGCTGCAGATTAACTTCCCCAGCTCATTAGAGGACAGACAATAACAACCTAAAGCTGGAGGTGGGATTTTGGAATTTGCATCGTATCAGTAGTAGATATCTTTGGGGAGGGGGTAAAAAAAGGTAAAATGCATTTGAGACCCTGTGTTTTATGGTAATACTATTTTACTGCAGATCTGTTCCATTTGTCAGTCTGTGGAGACTAGGCTACAGTTTCCCTATGAAATTATGCTTGTTAGGGAGATGCTGCAGAGAGCAGCATTTCCCTAAGCAAACTGAAGTAGCCAGACCCCCAGGCATGGGTGACCTGCTGCTCCCTAGATTTCAGCTTGTAATTGGCTATGTGTATTAAAGTGGTCCTTGTTAAAGTATGTTTTTCTGTGCAGTGCCAGACGTGTGGTGTGTATAGAAATGTTAGTGGCTTCACACACAACCAGGGGAAGGGTAATGCACCAGTCAGTGAAAGGAAATACACAATCAGCCTTCCTCCTGCAAATTTTTTCCCCTTTGATTTGCCCTGTTTGTGCCAGCCATCACCATTCACACAACAGTTCCCAACTTTGCTGATCGGTGATTATTAAGTTAGGGCAATTACTCCGTCGCCTCGCCTCGAGGTACTTTACATTTAACTTAACCCAGAGGCTAACAGATGGATGCTGGGCTGATAGAGGGCCCTCGTCAGCATACTGCTCCACCTCACGGTCAGCTGAGGAAGCATCCCCAAGAAGACAGTACAGTCCTATTCTGCTTTGGTCTCCTGCAAGGACACATGAATCTCTGGAAGTAACTGAATTTGTGAAAAAAACAGAGTTCTCCTGTGGCACTCACATGTGTAATAGCTGTCTTTAGACCCCATTGCTAGTTATTTTGCTCCTGTCCAGAAGAGGACAGCTCCCATCACAGCCCTGTATTTGAGCATGTATTTACACTGGGTGTGCATTGCCCTCTGGCGGCATGATCTGCTGAGAGCTCTGGGAAGAAGTATGCCACAGTGAGGCTGCTACTGGTCATTGCTCCTTGTCTGTGGGACCAGCATATATTGCACTGCATGTAGCATTATGTTAAAAGTTGAAATGAGGCCAGTGACTTAAGGAAACACACATCAGCCAATAATAATGTTGTATAAGTCTTTCACTGTGACCAGGATTGAAGCTTCTGTGCATAGAAAGTCCCTGTGAAGCATTTGGCATCCATAATGGTGTTAGGAAGCTTAGCAATGCTACTTCACAGAGAGGAGAAAAATGATTAAAATAAGACCTAGTATAATTTTTTGTGTGTATTTATGTCCCTGTATTTGTTGCCTTAGAGTAGCAAAAAATTGGATGGTGCTTCAACTTCCATAGGTTTATTTAGCAATACATGCAGTCCTAGCGCATTGCATGTCATAGTCATGGACCAACAATGAGACTCTGTTTCTTGGTGGGTTTACAGTCACTTAGCAGCACCTCAAAGGAAAACATGTGGGTGCAAAGGTAGATGCATCCTTCTTTTGCAAGGGTATTTTTTGGGAGGAGAGGTGTTGTTCTGTTTTTGTAAGAATTAAGAGTTGCGAGTATTCCGGTGTGGATCGCTCAGCTGTGTCACCTGGTATTTGCTTGCATGTGCTAACTGAAACTGGCAGCCAGAGAAAGGGCAGGTATGTGTGCAAGACGAGTGTCTGAATTTATATGCACAAATACATACGTAGCCTGTGGCAAAGTCAGTCCCTGATGTTCAATAATAAACCAGATTCCAGAAGTTAGTGTGTGCATAGGACTGCTTCCTTCTCAGCAGTGCTCTTTATTTTTGATGGTGCCCATCACCATAGTAACTCACCAGAGCATACATATCTGAGGCTAAGGAGGGAGTAGCCAGCCCTATCAATGTGCAGCCTTTAAGTGCCAGTGACTGAGGCGCTGTACAAGCTATACCCTGATACTGTGTTGTTTGTGTTGCACCAGTAATGAGCATGTCCCAAGAGTGTCTTTAAAAGACTTCAGATTTACTCATTTCCTTCCCACATGCCTCAGACACCTCATCTTCAGAGTCCTGCATCCTGAGGTCGTTTCTAAGTGATGTCATTTTAATGCAGTGTGTTAGGCATGCCTTTCTGTGAAGTTCAGTTGCACAAAGTCCTGTGTGTTACGCTGTCACGAAGACTGAAAACCGTGAGCAGCTGGACATGCTGAAGACATTGAAAAAAGAGGATCCTGCTCAGATAGCAGGACTGGAAAAAACAAGTGGAGCATTTTAAAGAGCTAACGTTAGAGAAGGCACCTTCTTCCTCTTCTGCCTTTCCCAAGCTAGCTGACCACTGTGTGGCTTTCAGCAGGAGTGAGCAAGGCTGCCCTATGGAGAGAGTCAGTGTCACTCAGCTAGCGCTAAGAAACAGGCGAGTGGATAAGGCTGTTTCTGAAAGCCTCAAATGGCTCAGGAGATGACTCAGGCTGGAGCAGATTGTTTCCTAAATTCCAGATGAAATCACTTTGCGTATTCCCTGACTAAGGCAAGAGGGTGCTTAGGAGTACAACGCTCTGCCCAGTACCTTCAGCACAGACCAAGATAACACCTCTTGGCTGTGTTGCTGCTGACAGCAGGGGAGTTGCCAGTGAGCTATGCTAAAAGTCTTGGCTGCTGCTTTTTACCCATTTGGTCTTTTTGACTGAGGCCAAAAGTAGCTTTTTCAGTGCTGGCAAGAAGATAACGGAGTGATTCTTAGGTTCTCCACCTGACTCTAAAGGTTTCAATAAGAAAGGCTTTCATCCCTGTCTGATGGGTCTCAGGAGGCCATAGCCCCATGTTTTCTGTACTTAGGGAGCTGATCCCAGTGCCCCTACCAAAATATCGTTGGAAACCGATTTGGAACAGTGTTAAGGGGAAGAAATTGGAGTTGCCAGCTTGCATATCATCTAGCTAATAATCTGCCACACGGTTCAAACATCGCTGCCTACTTTCTTCAACCACACACCCTGGAAAAAGTATCAGGGTAATGAAATACGAGAAACCAATTTAGGAAAGGAGTAGATAGGAGGTGATAAACATGAGTTAAGAAAATCTGGCCAGTGAACGTTGGAGAGGAAACTGAATGTGGGCTCGTACATTGAATCCTGGAGAAAACAGCAGTCATCATCATCAGATTCAGCTACAAACAGTGAAGGTCACATTAAGCTGTGTTGGCAGGTATTTGACTGTATAGGCACTATGCTTGGCTGTATCTGAAGGTGCTTTCCCAGTAGGCTTTTATGGAAGTTGTAGACTTTGCTGCATCTTAAAAGATTCATCTATGTCAAGCTGTTAGTATCAGTGCAAACTTTGGATTCGCATCCCTAAAACTTCTGTATTCACCAGGGAACAGGGACCAAGACCCTCCAACTGGTATTCATGCTTTGGCATGTGCAGGTCTACGGGACTTACCCTTCTGCATTCAGAACAGATTGTGAGTCAGCGGATATCTGATCTAGATCCAGCCTCATGTAGAAGCATGGGAAGAGGGTTCCTCGTTAGCTTGCTGTTACAAGTCCTTCAGAGACTTGAGGCCATGCCTGTAAAGGAGTCCTGCTACTACAGACTGTCTCTTTTTTTTTTTTTTTTTTTTTCCTTCCTAGATCGAGGAGGAGATGCTGGCGTTGCAGAACGAGCGTACCGAACGGATACGAAGCCTGCTGGAGCGTCAAGCTCGCGAGATCGAAGCCTTTGACTCAGAAAGCATGAGGCTAGGTTTTAGTAATATGGTTCTTTCTAATCTCTCCCCCGAGGCGTTCAGCCACAGCTACCCGGGAGCTTCTGGCTGGTCCCACAATCCTACTGGGGGTGCAGGACCTCACTGGGGTCATCCCATGGGTGGCCCACCACAAGCTTGGGGCCATCCAATGCAAGGTGGACCCCAGCCATGGGGTCACCCCTCGGGGCCCATGCAGGGGGTACCTCGAAGTAGTGCTATAGGGGTCCGCAACAGCCCCCAGGCTCTGAGGCGGACAGCTTCTGGGGGACGGACGGAACAGGGCATGAGCAGGAGCACAAGTGTTACTTCACAAATATCCAATGGTTCACACATGTCTTATACATAACTTAAACAATAACTGAGGGTGGCAATTCCACTGGAGCTGTCTGCCAACAGAAACTGCCTACAGACACCAGCCCAGCAGCCTCCTCAGTGCGGTGCTGACGTGTGGAAGCTGGGTGCACATGGAATATTGTATTCATTTTGTAAAGCATTACGTTTTGTGTTTACTAACTGGGATGTCATAGTATTTGGCTGCAGGGTTTGGGGGGGTGGGGGGGTGGCTTTTTGGTTTTTTTTGTTGTTGTTTTTAGTTTTTGGAGGGGTCTTGGGAGGGCGTCTGAGAAATATATGCAATTAGTCAGAAGAGTTGGCTGGTGGTCGTCACACTGACAGGACAGAAGGGCCTCAGACTGCCCTCGTCACACCATCCATAGGAAGTCTGAGGGAGAATGGAGACCTCCCCCCATGTCCATAAATTTCGAACTGCCACCCTGCAAAAACCGGGCAAGCTGCCTTTAAACCAACATCCAGGGGAGGAACAGCTGGATCTTCTGTTCCATTTTTATTTGTCATTAAATTGGATACATTTCTAGGGTATTGCCTCTGCCAAGAGGCATTTTCAGAGACTTGTAGGTGAGGAAGAAGGGTGAGAAGAGAAGCCAAGAGACACCAGGGCTCAGCAGGGCCCTTCTACCCAAGTGCCCGCTCCGTGTCATGTAAGAAGTGACGTTCTCTCAGAAGGCACTGGTCAGCTTCCCGAGAACTGTGTAGGTAAACCTGTCTGGAGGGAACAGGCTAGAAATGTTTGAAATTGTGCTTTGGCACTCCCTGACTGTGCTGCTGGTAGCTCAGACGAGGTTGGGCAGAGGAGCATAAGTAATGCACTTGTACAGCTAATACTGTGACATCTCATTTTAGCTAAGCATCAGAATAATTCTTGGAGCCCAGTGTAGTCCTTTTTGCTCCATTCAGAACTGTTAGACTTTCAGCCAATCGGTCTCAAATGCCAGAGGTATTTTGAAGGATGCCATAGTCGCAAAATGCCATTGATCGGGTTTTTCATTATTACACTACATCCACCAATTTATTACCTTTTTGGCTTGTTGCAATTTCCTGTTTACATGTAGAATGTAGCCAACTGTTTAAATGTTTAGTTGCCACAGTGTACCAGCAGGAGCTGAGCCAATGACTCTTTCCCGGCTGATGACTAACCCACATCACCACTGTAGATCTTGCTGCATGCGAGGCTCCTTTTTATTACTTTCGTTGCTGCAATACTTCACAACTTTTACAGTCCCTTGAGATGCTGTGGTATTTTCGCAGCATATCACACCATGCGAGAAGGCACTACTTCCAGAGGCTCGTTGGAGCTGCTGTACTACTGAAAGGAAGCAAAGGAGGTTGTGAAATCCATACGGTGATAAAGGGGTCGGGGAGTCTCATTAACCAAATGAATTTGTGGCATCATGTCATCCCTTAGTGCTGGGAACTAGAGATGCCCCTGTGATCTTGTGCCAGTGCCAGGGCGGCCTGGGTCAGCCAGCACTGTGGGGCTAGGGAAAGAGCAGGTAAATGAAGTTTGGCTTGAGGCAAAGATTTCTGTCTTGGGGACTGACCAGCCAGGGTTCTTTGTAAATGTTTTTCCTTGCACACTAATCATCTTGAAGAAAACACTAGCTGCTAACTCTAGGATTTGCCTTTAATATGTTTATAGGGCTCAAAAGCAAGGTTTTCCGAATGTGTTTGTCCACGTGACATATTTATATAGTAAATACTCTAGTGTCTCGCTGCTGTTCAGTACTCTCAACAGGGCAACGTTCTTACGTTAGCTAAGTTAATATCCACTCCCAATTCTTAACTCTCTGCCAGTGTCCGGTGAATCCAACTGGGATTTCTAGCATCTTGACGTAGCATATTACTCTAATTGAAGATGGAAACTCTACCAAAATATGTCTGAGCAGCCCCTTAGTAAGGAGCTTTGTAGTACTAACAGTTGATGGAAGCCTGGGATGAGGCAGTGGTCCCATGGAGGTGACTCTGGTTGCCCCCTGGGGCAAGTGGCGACCGTGAATTGTCCTGTCCTTTTCTCTGCTATGTTTTTATGTGGAATTGGATGTTTTGGGGTCATTCTTTTGCATTGCAGTGTTGTTGAAATGCAGGGAAATTGATTTAGGAAAGGTACCTGTATTTTCCTGGAGTTAGAAGGAAAGACAAAAATTAAATGAAAGGACGAAATTGTGTTGGGATTTACCATGTGAGTGT
The DNA here is from genome assembly GCA_013401275.1 of Pandion haliaetus. Taxonomy (NCBI): domain Eukaryota; kingdom Metazoa; phylum Chordata; class Aves; order Accipitriformes; family Pandionidae; genus Pandion; species Pandion haliaetus. The sequence continues at coordinate 7,201 of VYZV01017405.1, read as the reverse complement.
GGAGGGTGTGCCCAGAGCATGGTGCTAACACAGCGTTTTGAAGTTCAGCTCCTCTTATCACAAACGGCAGCAGCGACAGCAGGGACAGGCTATACCTGCAAGTTCAGTGGGTTCATTCTTTTGCTTCTGTTATGGTTTGAATTTGGTCAAAGTCTCTGGCTTAAATTGAGCTATTTCAACAGAATTCTCTCAACCCATCTCTTTGTGTAATGTCAAGCATGACTGAATGCTGAATCCAAATGATGGCTATCCCATATTGGCTTTTTTGTATTCAAAAAGAATTGTGTAGTAACCATTTTTACATGTATATCATGTGCAGACCTGGACTATTCCAACAAGTTAATATTTTAATTAAAATAGTTTGCAAAAACTGATTCAGATCAACTGGTCTAAATGTGTGTGTCCCTGTGTGTACGTGGGGGAAGGAAAGCTGTCCCAAACAAGTGTGATTTCAAGAGAAAGCACCCCGTTATGCAGCTGTAGCCAGAGGGACTCAGGGTCAGGCTGTGCCTTGGAGGTATATGAGGAGGCCCTTGGTGTTGAGAATTTTAATGTATCTCGCGTGTATTTCTGAGATACATGAACAACTATACACTAGAGAGACGCAAACACTCTCTGAATCAGTTTGCAAACTCTTATTTTTAAAAGTAAGACCAATTACTCCATATTGTACTTGTTGCAGCCATGCCCTAACTTTGGTTTTAAAAATGCTGTAATCTGTAAATTGTGGAAACTACTCCAGTACCTCAGCAAAGATGTTCTCTTACATCTTTTATGTTCGTATTTAGCACTGGGGAAACTCTTCTGTGTGGACTACTTTGCAAACTTTTTTGCAGTATTTTTGAATCACCAGCTTGACCCCTGAAATCTCTTACTCTGTGGTTGTTTTTCTCTCCCCTTTACAAAGACCTAAAGTTCTGATGTAGTTTAGCCCAGAGATGAAAAAAACAGAGGAGCCAACATTTTCACCTCTTTCTAATTTGAATTTCCTTTTATTTTATTTAATTAAAATCAGTGAGAGGGGCCACATTTTTCTTGTTCTCCATGGTCCCAGGGAGTCAGCAGCCACCTCTCCCTTCCATGTTGAATGTTGTGTGCTTTCTTTCTCAGATGCAGCACTGAAATGGAGGCCACAGCTCTGTTTCACCTGCATTCGCTCCAAGCCTGTGAGCTTCAAAGGGGTTGAAGAACTAAATGTGGTATGATGCCAAGCTTTCCACAGAAAATTCCCTGCAGCCATTCCTTGCCTGGCTAGGGGCCAGGCTGGCATCTCTCTGTATCCCACCCAGCCCTCCCACTCCAGAAGAACGCGCGTTGCACACTAGCTGTAACTGGCATGGGGTGTACCCTCGTCGATCCTGGGACGATGCTGTTTATTAACATCCCCCCCGCCAGGGAAAAGGGCCCCTTGCACTTCAGGCTGCCCTGCCCCCCTTGACCCTGCTTACGTGCCATTTCTTGAGAGGCAATAAATTGTATTGTACCACTGTCTACCATTACTCTGTTGAATACGCACATCTCTGGATATATATGGTAATCTCCTTTGTATATATTTATATACTCTGTATGTATGTGTGTGTGGGTATACGTGCACACACACCCCACGCTGTGCATTTCTGTCAGGGCACTTAAGTGCTGCTGTTCTTTAGCACTCCTGTTCATAGGCAAAAGCAACCCCTGCAGCAGGGCTCTTCAGGGCGAGGGCATGTACATCTGCACAAGCTGTGCTAGGGCTGAACGCAGTCAAAAGCCCTCGCTTAAATACTGCCCTGCTAATTGTAGCTTTCTTTTTCTGGGGCGCGGGAGGGTAGGCTAGCTGCTATGGGTGTGCTGTAAAGGAGAGAAGAGAGATCCCAGAGGGTGCCAGAAAGTCAGAAGACAGCAGAGAAGAAAACAAGGTGGTATAGCGATAGGAAAGCAGTTGAAGCAATGTACTGATCTGCTGGGGAGGCGGTGAGTGGGCTGGTGAAGTGCTCAGCAGGCTGAGCTCAGAGTCCCCAGCTGCATCTCGCCACAAAAGATCACACGCCTGGCACGGTCTTGGCACGCTGCACCGGCACTAACTTTTGGCAGTCCCGAGTTTAAGCCGCCGCTAACTCTGAACACCGTCTACCTTTGTGTGCGTCTAATAACTAGAGCAGGTTATGTGGAGGATCAAAAGAGAAGCTAAATTGGAAGACTGAAAATATGTGTGTGTGTACAACATATATATATATATATGCACACACAGACACTTTTTGGTCCATTCTTTATTCTGCTTAGGCATGTGTGTTTTGTTACTTGAGTCCAGTAAGCAGAGGACAGCCTTGTTCTCCTGGGTGCTTGCTCTGCATTTCTAGTAAATCTTGCCCTGGTCTTTCTCATAGTAGAGGGGCAAGTGCCATGCTGGACACCATGAGCTCCTCAAGCTGTGTAGACCCTTCTCACCTTCTCCTTTGTCCTCTACAGACCCCGTCTTAGTAAGACATCTGGCAGTTTGGGGGATAAATGGTTATCGCACGTGTCAAGTCACAAATGTTCATCCAGCTGTGATATTTACTCCCCAGGGAAGCCCAGCCAGCTCAGCAGTGTGCCAACCACAGGCTCTCTTCTTTGTGCTACCAGAGAACTTGGGAGGCGATTTTCCCCGCTGTCCGTTTTGGATGGTCTCTTTTGAGTTTTTTGAGGAGAGGCTCTGGTTTGGTTTGGACATCCTTACCTTTTCACAAGGAGTAGTGTTGTCTTTAGCTGTGCTCCTGCCTCTAGGACTTTCCCACCCTGGTGCTGGCCAGCAGTGAGCCCAGAGCCACGTGCCAAGGATGGAGGAATGGTGGATGCCCAGACAGGGATGCCGGTCGGTGTCCCTCTGCTGTGTTTGTTTCAGTTTGCACTTTTATGAGTCGATTGAGCCGGAGTCTGTTGAGAAATACGTGTGAGGTGCTTTGGAGGGTTGTGGGTAGCTGTTTACAGCTTGAGGGGGAGAAAAAAAAAAAAAGGCTGATGGATCTAGTGGTTATAGTAAACATCACCCCACCAGGGAGCGATGGCAGCAGATAACCCTGGTTCCTGTTGCACAATGAGGTTCAGCCAGCTGGGGCCGTGACGCTGCCTGCTGCATCCCTGCCCTGCCCCTCAGCCCAGGCGTTGCTGGAGAGGGAGAGGCCTTTGTCAGCTAGAGAGGGACTTAGTAAATCGGATTTGCCGGCAAACAAGCACCTTAACCACCGAGCTGTGGGTCTCGATACTTGCACTTCACCTGAAGGCTCCTCTGGGTGGGGGGAGAAAGGCGGTTTGGTACGTGACAATTGGCTTTGCACCCGTCTGGTGTCTTCAAAATATCCTAAAGCCATGTCCTAGGAAAAAAAAAAAACCAACATTGGTTCCCTCTCTCCTTGCTTTCTCCGAGTGCACACACTGAGTCCAGGAACCAGTAACCAGGGGGGCCGAGCGTTGTCCCCACGGATGTGAACAAACCCAGGGGGATCTTCCCTGCTGCCTCGCCCCTCCGGTCCCCTGCCCCGCTCCCCACCCTTGAGTACGGGTACCTCAGAACATGCACAGTTTGAATTTTCACTGACAATTAGTTTAATTATTGTGAGTGAAAAGAATTGTAATTATCTGTAAATATGTAGTTAACAAATTGACCTAGTTTCTGTATTTTTTAAGTTTTTGTACTAAAATTTATAGATACAGTATGTGCCAGCTAGCAAAAAGCTACTGTAATTGCCAGTCGTAGTTCAGCATGCATCTAATCCCTGAGAGTTGTCAAAGTGATGCTGTAAGGAATTGTGCTTAAATATTGCGAGCTGGGGAGGAGCAGCAGCCGACGGGGCAGGAGGGCTGGGGAGGCCAACAGCCGCTCACCTGGGGCTTTCAGCTTCCAGCCTTCAGCCGGGTTTTCCATGTTCAACTGTGTGGAATCTCCTTCCCTTTGGCGTCGTGTGCTGTACGGTGGGCAGTGCGAGGGACGGAGCGGTGGCTTTGAGCTTTCTCTGGAGCTGAACTCAATGGGAACCAAGTTGAGGTTCTTTGCTGCAGTTTAATACCAGCTTATGACTCTTATTTTTCAACCTCTCTAGAAATGATCTGGTTTTCCCCTTCTGACTGCTTTTGTCTTAAACCTGAGATCATCTAAACCTACTGGAGGGAGGGGGGGGGGGAAACGACTTTCATTTAAGATCGTTGCCTGCTTTTAGTGCCAGGATCACGCATTTCTATGGCAACTCTGAGCTCAGCAGAGTTTAGAAATCAGCACAGGGTTGTTAACGAGCTGAAGGACGTCGCCGCTGCTTTTGCACGGCTCCGGCAGAGCCCGACTGCAGCCAGTGGCAGCCACAAAGGGCGAGTTTGTGGGTGCGATGCGGTGGCTTGCGGGGGGCTCGGTGTCCCTGGCCCGGCTGCGGCTGGCTTGTACTGCAAGACCTGACACTAAGTGAGGGGTGGGCTCCCCCGCGCTTCCTAGGAATGAAGGAAGGACCTGTGCTCCTTCTCTTGTGGCAAAGGCAAGTCCGCAAGTCGAGAATAGCTTTGCTGAGCGTCCTGGGAAGCTGCGAGCAGAGGAGTTTGAGCGCCAGTGAGGCCGTGTTCTCCAGGTCTGGTTGTCCTGGAGGTTGTGGGGGACGGGAGCTTGTAAGGATTCAAGGATCAAAGAAGGAGAGGCATATGTGCGTGTAATGGTTTGGCTTCTGGCAAGCAAACCACCCGCTTCCTTTCTTCAGCTTTTCTTCCTCCTGACCCCCCGCAGCTCTTC
>VYZV01017384.1:35859-57687 GCA_013401275.1 Pandion haliaetus | reverse complement strand
TAGAGAGTTAAGCAACCAAAGAATGGTTTGTCAAAAAAGGGCACGGGAACTTTTTCTTCATGGGAGTTTCTTAAAAAGCATTTCATAGGTACAGAAGAACACTACATGCCCTCAATAAGCAAGCAGTAATTTCACTGAAACAATAAAAGATACCAATGTTCTTTGAGAACATGGCTCCTCTTACTCAAAACTCATTTGCTCACAAAACCAGATCTTCTAAGGAATATCCCATGGAGGTCAGACTCCCTCTAGAGAAAATCTTGGCCCACAGATCCATGCTGTTCCATATGGTTTTCATCTTCTGAGTCAATAACATATTCAACTAACTTATATTATGCAACATTTGTACAAAAGCCTAATGTCCATCCAGAGATGGCAAAATCTAACGCCAAGAACAGCGACTCCATTTCAGGTCATAGAGTTACAAACCTTAAACTTGGTGGGATATTAACTAACAGAACTGAGTTAAGCAGTCGTAATTGCCACATACTGCCAATGTCAAAGATTAAAGGTTAGTCACTATACAGCAGTCTTGAAGATGATTAACAGTACATTTCAACATGTCACAGCAAGGAGAACATGCCAGATGAAAAAGGATCAAGTGAAATAGACTGTCCCTGCAATAGATACAAATGTTGATGAATCACTTATCTGACTTTAAGTCTTGTACTTTTAACACAATGCTAACTTGCTAAGGATGGGCTACTTCCTAACTTTTTCTTATCATACATCATCAATTATCATTCAAATTATTATCACAAATTAATACTTTTTCTTCTATACACTGACTAGAAATACATTTCAATGCAATCTCTGCTTGGAATTATAGAAATACACACCATGGTCATGTGGTGAACTGTTCTCATCGTTTATACAAATTACAAGCATTTTGGTCCAGTAAAGGTAAGCAAAATGAGAGGACCACCTAGAGTAAATTTTTTTTCTTCATTAACTTTATTGCTATGCTTGATCACAAAATAGAAATTTGCTTATATACCCATACTTTTATATTACTGTTTGCAATTTGATTTAAGTGTTTTTAAACTAGCTACTCGTGAGTGTCAGTGTATCTTTAGAGTTGAAGTACAGGGAGATTTTCAAACAAAATGAACAATACAACTCTTAGAGGCAAAAATACGTAGGCAGTACTTCAATACAGCCTGACAACATTTCACTGAAGTGTAGGGCACATTAAAAGTAAACACCTGAGAGGAATCAGCTATCTGGACTAAACAACACTTAACTAAAGAACCAGAATTTTAGGAGGCGCGTACCATTACTTGACACAAAGACATGGTAAAAGCAAGTCTCTCACACTAGAGTAGCAAACATATAGAATATATTCTAAATGTAGCAAGACACCCATATCACTGCACTAAATGGAAAGCATTACATACTATGTTAAAGAGCGTGTTCAAACTTTGAGTCAATGAATGTCCACCATTCAGTTACTGAGGAGAAAACCCAAAGCTGATGAAGGCATTGTGGTGGGCACCATATACCTTGAATCTCCAGGTGGATTCATACAGGACATAGGCTTCTTCTAAAGTGTTCTTCCTTCCCACTGCACAATGGGTGCTGTAACTTTGGTGCTGACACAGCACACAGAGAAGGTAAGTTCCACGGTAAAAATGGTGCTAAAAATCATTATGTGGCCAGAACATTTTACATGCTCCTCCATGATCAGCTCGTTTCTTCAATTTCTAACTGTAGGAAACTATTTGCTGCTTTCTTGATTGAGAGAGCAAAATTTAAGCCTAAGACAACTTTTATTTCTACTGAAAAAGACCCAATTAAATTACATGCTTCGACATTTCCCAATATTCCACAACAATTTCCCAATAAACATTAACTTTTTTTCAACAGTGCTTGAAATTCTGATTGGTGATGAAGATCCAAATTTGTTCATGAGAAATTTTTGAAGCTTGAAAAGGGTTAGTCCGCAACTTCTGGGAAGTAAGAAAAAAGTCATATTGGCTACATGGGATTTTTTTTTTTAACATAATCTGTGTTTAATGGTATCAATGGGAGTTTTATTATCAACACCAAAGTAAGCAGATTCAAGTCTAAATTTGACAGATANATGCAAAGATGCACTAAAAAAAAAGAGAAAGATGATAGCTGCAAACCAGATGTAGATGCATCCCAAATATGGGTGAACAAAGTTTCTTCTTGGTTTTACAAAACACTGCGGAGTTGAATGGAGCTTCACATGATGTAAATGAAGACAAAAAATTTCTTCTGTGATAAAAGGAAGAACACAAAGAGAATACCAAAATGACAGAGCGGGGAAAACATCTGTATTACAAACTGAATAATTGCAGCAGATGAATTTTACTCGTGTGCCAAGAGTTGCCTAAAACGTAATGATGCACTTAGCTGAGAAGCTACTCAGCACTATGACTTCTCTTGAAACTGCTACTTGGTAAGTCTTCCTGAGCTCCCCACCTACTGTACCACTCATTAAATAATTAGAGCAAAACAAAAATGTTATAGTAGAAGACATCTTCTTTTACTTACAACAGAAAATTAATGAAAGCTGTACTGTATCAGTATCAGGAAAGCAGTGTAGTGGTAAGACCAAATAGAGGAAACAAAAATCAAATAGCATTGAAACAAAGCATCATTCCCCTACCACAGAACAGCAAGACTTCTTTTACTTCTATTTGGCCAACTTTAAACCAACATATTTCTTACGATTTAACAAGGTTTCTTTCAATTAGTTCAGATACAAATGAAGGCAGAGCCAAGGTCATTGGTGTAAGAAGAACAAAGGATCTAGTGTGAAATAGCAAGATTTGTACTTCAGCACGTAGATGTCTGACTAAATTTGCACTCAAGACCAGTAAAGACTTGCAAAGCACTTATTTAATTAAATAAGAAAACTTATTTCACATTCAGAACTATTGCTTCCAACTTAATTTCTACTGTCAAACTTATTTCAGCCACACCAGACAACTACACTGAATTAAATCACGATATCACAAAAACCAGTTTTCTGTTATGTTACCTGTCGCTAGCACAGTTACTTGTTGCTGTCCAGTCATGCTGAGGGTTGACTAGGATGCCCCAAGAGAGGAACACAGAGGTTGGGGTGAGGGTGCCAACTACCAGCTGCAAAGGCTTTTGAGTCTTGGTCCGACCTGCATAAGAAACATGTAATTCCAATTATAAGTTAGTTTCTCTCTCCTGCATTATGAAAGGGAAAGTTTTTGCAGTTGGATAATAAAGGAAATAAAGATCTAGTTCTCTTCTAAACTTGAAGGGAAAGGTACAACAGTTGTCTCTCTTTTTCACGGTCACTATTTCTAAGGTATGATTTTAAAAAGGGGGCAGAGACAGTATCTGTGATCTGTTTGTTGGCTTCTCGTTGAGACAAGTGAAACACCTGCAAGGAAGGGAGACTGCTCCTTCTCTGAAGCCAACTGAGCATCAACACAGCAAAGAAGTGCAGAACAAAGTTGGCATAAAGGAAGGGAGGATGCAGCTAGCAGGCAGCAGGAGCACAGATTAGGAGAGTGCTTTAGAAAGCAGATGTCAGACACAAAAGCCTCAAAAAGAGTATTTTTTAGGTCCGCACTGGACTTGCACAGCATATATTTCAACCTAGGAAGAAACTGGAAGACTTCACTTCCAGACTTGCAGATCCAGGGTAAACCTAAAGGAATTCTTGCTATTATTTGGTGGGTAGGAGGGAGATTTTTTTACTAAACTTTGTTTCAATTTTGTCTTACTACAAATGTTCACTATTTCTCTCTTTTCAGCCTATGTTCCAGTTAAACCTAGTTTTTGAAAATTAACAGTAGGTGGTTTTGGTATGCTTGGTATAAGAATAAACTATACGCAGATTAACTTCAGACGTCTTGTCTGTCTTGGACTGCATCACAGAAGGTGTTACACAGGCTTCAGGACATTAGGAAGTCTCTCTTTCTGTGTGACAGAAATAGTAACTTCTTGGCAGGATTCTTAGCAACACTGCGATTATGTCCATAGATAATTCATACTTATTACAGCATTCTTCATCAAGAGTAAAATAAAACCTACAAAAATTCTTTGCTTTTAACTGTAGGCAGATCTGAGTTGGTGTCTGTATCTGGGGGCATTTTTCTCTTTTAACCACCTACTATATTGAAAATGTTCAGCTTTTGCATGGTACTTAACTTTAGCTTTGCTCTGAATGAAGTAGCACAACTCTCGTGGTGAAAGAGCTTTCTTTAAATAAAGTTTAAAAGCTCATAGTTGGGAATGAGAAATGATTTAGAGCAATTATTTTGAACCTGTACTTTATGGACTGCTACAAGCCCAAGGAGTACCTTTGGTGTTTGAAAGATGATTAACGAAAGGAAATTCATATATCCTTTACATTATATTACATACTTCAAAAATCTAAAGGATCTGTACCTCCTCAAAATGTACAGGTGACCACAAATTCCCTAAAAGCTTATAAGCCACTGATCTAAGGGTTATATTTTTCACTGTTGTGAAACAGATCTGACTAACTTTCTTTTCATGCCTTTTGGACCCTAATGTCTCTTCACTTAACAAAACCCAGTGAAAGCCTGATTTGTACTTTCAAACAATGCATGCGTGTGCATTTAGAAAAGTTAACCATGTGGGGTTTTACTTTATATTGATGATTAATATGTTGCCACAAAAACCCCACAAACAAACAAAACCACTCTCTACCCTTAAGAGGAAGTATGACATGCTCTGAAATACTGTGGAACACGTGATACTTCCACAAGGGCAAATGTCTGAATAATTTTCCTATTTTCTGGACCAGTTCCTATACTCTAAGTTTTTCTTTAAAAATGGAGAAACAGCTTGGTCATTCACCAAACTATCTGACAAATCTGCTAACTACAGCAAAATCTCTTTCTTGATCACCTTTTGAGGAAACATGGAAAATACTGAGTTTTAAGGAAAAGAAGAAACAAGCTCTCATATAACTTGAAATCATACTGGGAGGATCTACATATGATTTTGATTATGAGTCTTATTATGCCATTAGTTTCCCATTAGAGACTGCAATGATTTATACACTGTAAAACCAGGAATTACCATGGTGATCATCTATGTTGATCTATATGAACACAAACCATACAACTCTGTATTAATCGCAGTTTGAACTACAGTGCCTCTTCTAGAAATGCAATCTAAATTTAAAACACCAGCAGCTCAGACTCTACCGCAATTCTTGGTAATTTTTCCAGTTTAACTATTCTCACTACCAAAAGGGCTTGCCATATACCTAGATAGCATTAAACCACCAGCTGTTCTTACACCTTTGTCTGCTGGACTGAAAAGTCCATTATCTGAATCTTGTTCCACAGATCAGTTTCTGTAGACACAAAAATTACTAACGTCCAAGTAGTGCACTGGGCATTTTTTTGATTTTGTGTTTTATGATATATACACGTTGCATCTGAAAGGTAATTCACCATGCTGGTTTTGGCTGGAATAGAGTTGATTTTCTTCACAGTAGCTAGTATGAGGCTATGTTTGGGGTTTGTGCTGAAAACAGTGTTGGTAACACAGGGATGTTTTCATTGCTGCTGAGCAGCACTTACACAGAACCAAGGCCTTTTCTGCTCCTTATACTGCCCCACCAGCAAGGAGGCTGGGAGTGCACAAGTTGGGAGGGGACACAGCTGGGACAGCTGACCCCAACTGACCACAGGGATATTCCAGACCATAGGACGTCATGCTCAGCATATAAAAGCGGGGGAAGAAAGAGGAAGGGGGGAACATTCAGTGTTACAACATTTGTCTTCCCACGTAACGGTTATGCGTGATGGAGCCCTGCTTCCCTGGAGATGGCTGAACACCTGCCTGCCCATGGGAAGCAGTGAATGAATTCCTTATTTTGCTTTGCTTGCACATGCAGCTTTTTCTTTACCTATAAAACTGTCTTTATCTCAACCCATGAGTATTCTCACTTTTACCCTTCCTATTCCCTCCCCCATCCCACCAGGGGGGAGTAAGCGAGCAACTGTGTGGTGCTCAGTTGCCAGCTGGGGCTAAACCATGACAATCACTTTTCAAAATCTTTCCAGACATACTACTTTACGTCTGGCCAAGAGCAAAAAGAAATTAATCCCAAGCAGTTACCAGGAATTAGAAAGTAAATCGCATAAGGATCACAGAACCATAGAATAGTTTGGATTGGAAGGGACCTTTCAAGGTCATCTAGTCCAACCCCCCTGCAATGAGCAGGGACATCTTCAACTAGATCACATTGCTCAGAGCCCCGTCCAACCTGACCTCGAACACTTCAGGGATGGGGCATCTACCACCTCTCTGGGCAACCTGTTCCAGTCCACAGATGAAGGAATCCTTACTGGTAGTCTGGGAAGAGTAACTTCAGTACACCAGATCATTGTATTTCAAAACTTTCACATTTTTTGCATGCACTTGTGACCTCTTTAAACATCAGAAATTAGTATTCTGAATTTAAATTCTCATCTGTAAGAACTTTTTACAGTAACAAACTTTAGGTACTTCTTCATGTTTTGAACACCACATGTGTGACTAATTACTGACTAGGAAATACTGTCCTACATTTTACCTTCCCATGTATGCAATTTGTGCATCCCAGTCAGACACCTACAGTTAAAATATCTTTTCAGAGAAACCCCATGAAAGATTCTGTCTTCCTTTAACTACTTGAAGAAAGAGATGCAGTAATGGTAAAATACCTGAACAAGATTTCTTGTTATTTGAAACGCGTGCTGGTCTTACTGAAACCAAATACCGTGGCTCTGCATCTGTAATGAAGAAAGCAGCAATTAGTACAGATGTGCTATTTATTTGAGAACGGGATTAGCCTAATAATTAATAAGAAAAGTCTGATATTCAGTGAATGCTTGACATGTTATCCAATCTTTGTGATCTTTAGGCATGTTTGCTTTAAGGTTTATTCACCAATCATTCAGAAATATTCTAGCCATTAGGAAAAATAATACACCCATGCACAAAAGATTTGGCAACTTTTTTTGACTGGGACACAACAAATAGGTGAACATGGCAGGACATACGTGTGACCTTTCAACACAAATACTACTTGGAAAGTGAAGGGGAATGAAAACCCAGATGAAGAGGAAGAGGTGATGGCAAAACAGAAAAGTAAATCAGGTAAAGTAGTAGGAGGGCAAAGCCTGCGGAGTACAACCAGAGATAGCTACTCTCCTGACAGGAGCTGGAAGAACTTTTCCTACAGTATTTTCTGTATTCTGTTTCAGGCTATACACCTTAGTTTTCCTGTTGTAAGCAGTTTCTCAGTAAAGAGCTGTCCTGTTGTAAAAAGAATAAATGAAATGCATCAATCATTTAGGAGCGCATACCTCAACAGACTAATACTAAATCATTCAAGATTTACATGATTGTCTGGTTGCAGGAAACAACACAATGTCAGACATGCTTAAGACAGTCTCCACATAGGTTACTGGCTTCTTTTATAGTTAGGTTTACATACTGTTTCCGGAGACTTAAGAGATTTAACTATCAAGTGCTTTGACAGTATTGAATACTTTTTATGAAAGCAAAGTTATTACTAACATTTAAGAGCAAGGGACTAATATTTGTGTAAAACCCACGAAGGCCTGTGACTTTTACTGGAATCTCTCGGTACTGTTACACTAGAAATAATGTTGCATGCAACAGGAGAGCAACGGTTTAAGTGATTTTCTTATTCAATAAATTCATCTCAGAGACAAATTGTATTTTCCAGACTTTCTGACATTTACATTTCTGTTGATTTTAAACCCCTATGCATTTTCTCCCAGGAAAAATGAATGATTTTTTAAATCTTTACAGGAAAGAATCTCTCTCCACCTTAAATCTAGTTCAAACCTTTTTGCACCACTTCACATAAAAGGTTCAATTACTTCATTTCAAAAAGCTAACAGGACATATTACACAGCAAAAAAAACCAAAAGCCCCTCCAAAGACAAGAACTTTTGTCTTTCAGTTCAGCCTCACCTGAATGGCCTAAGTATCTTTTAAAGTATACAAGAAACACAGCTATTCTAAAGGATGCAGAACCATCGCTAGCTGGGTGTCAGCTGTGAACCAGCTTGGAAATACTAGCCTTCATAGGATATAATGAAATTAAGCAAACCAAGTTTTACACGAACTCTAACACATTTCAGAGACATCTGCTGCAGTTTGGATGACACAAACACATGGTAAGAGGCCACAAGTTCAGATACATTCGTGCTTCTAGCAGTGAAAGGCAGATAACTTCACCCTGCAGCTTAAAATAATAAATACCTTGATTAAAACAATGTTGAGGTGGTGATTTTAGTTTGGGGAATTCATGTTTGGAAAGAAGATTGTCCCTTACTCTTGACATCAGATGTCAGAGATTTCTGCCCTTCTTTATTTAAAACCAAGCTCTATTCTCACCGATTTGCAACACCAGAAAAGAAGTCATAGAAGCTTCCAAGGGGATATCCATGGGCAGAATTTGGCTCACCATGTACTGATCAAAACTATTTAGCTACTTTTTTTTTTTTTAACAAAGGACTACTCTATGTAGAATTCCTGTTCTAGTTCAGATACATTTATCTAAATCTGTATCTATGGATGAGAGACTGAATTTCCTGCATATCTCAGTGTAACAGATACCTTGAAGCCTACCAATTAAACAGAACCACTGAGAAATCATTCAATTTTCTCTTACATCCAGATTTCTGTAAGGAGAGAGGAAGGAAAACCAGTGCTGAATAAATCAAAGGCTTGCTGCACTACTTAAAAGGCTGTGCCAGTGTGGGGAAAACCACTCTAACTTAACTTCACTGATTCTATGCATCTAAGTCACTGGAAACCCATACTATGAATGTACTTTAGTTGTTTAATTATTGTTTTTAAATGGGTTTCAACTGCACCAAATATAAACATTACTAAGATGAGCATTGAAAGCAGCTGCTCAAAGCAGTGTGGAAAAAAAGAATTAGTTAAAAAGAAAGAGCAACCCCAAATTACAAATACATCTTCATTTACAAAAAATTTTTTTAATATTTAGGGCGGCACACAGTTCTTCTGGGATCTGTGCCATGAGCTGAAAATTTTTTATATTGAGACCTAAACCCAGAAATAAGTGACACTTTAAAATAATTTGTTTTCCCTGTACTTTAATCCCAGTTTTCTATTGTGCATTCATGCCCACTTGTGAGACTATTGTAACTCTCACAAAGTGTTGAGCAACCTTAACTTCACCAAAATTAGTTTCAAGCATCACCTTGAAAGCTCACCAACTACAAAGTCAGTCTTCAAAACTGCAAATATTTATGTTTTCATCAACAAAATATCCAAAGATTGTGAAACAGAGTTATCAAAATGGTTTGAAACAGCTAGTTTTGCCCTGCTCCATCACTGGAAAAATTCATTCTGGCTGAAGTCTGAAATGACATGTGTACCAGTATAGGAATAGATTATCTGTTAAACAACATGGTAATAAACAAAGACTGTAAAAGTCTCCCTGCACATCTCAAAGCTACAAACCCTAGTATTTATCAGGAATCATTAGTTCCAATAGGTGTTTTTGTTCTGTAACAAACGGCTCAGCGGGAATATTTTGTGTTGAGTGCTGTTCATTAAGCTTTTTTGTGGATTTAGCAAATGTTGCCTTCATAAAGAATACAACACATCCCTGTTTCCCAGAGAGCTCAAGGCTCTTCTGATTTAATGCAATCTATAAAAGGAAGTATTTGGGAAAACAAGTTAAGACTAGATGTTGGGAGAGCTCTGCTATAGAACAGGCAGGTTTAAAAAGTACCACTTGTCTGGTTTAGAACCACTGAAGTTAAGACAATATTAAGAATATTATAACTAAAATCAGAATTTGAAATTATCAGAGGAGTCCACTCATTACCTGGGACACAACACTAAAAATCTCTTCTGAACTTAACTAAAAATATATCTTAATTTAGAAATATGATTCGCCATTCCTGAGCAGAACCACCCATGCTGCTATACAGGTGTTAAGAGAGCAGCAACTGTAGTTTAATTTAAATTCATCTGTTTGATGCAGAGTATCGAAACATTATGCATGGACTGAAGAAAACAGGCCTTGAAATGCTTCTATTCTGGACAGACATACATTCTATATCCAAGGAAAATGAAACCAAGACAGGCAGACAGCTTGCTTAATCTTATATAATGAGCCCTGATTCAGGTTTAGAAATGGGAGTTCTTTCTTAGTCTTCCACTGCAATTTAACATTTCTCTTATTAAGTTCAGAAGACCACTGAGTTTTTACACTGATTTCAGTCCTCTTGGTGAGAAACATATGTGTCAGTCATCATCACAACATGGAAATCATCCGAGGCTACTACAACTCAATTAATTTTCAGGGGCTTAAAACATTGCCTCACCCATGTATTATACTCTTATCAAGTTGCAAGAACTATTTATGATTGTCTGTGTTCCTTTATGATGCCTATATATGCATAATCCACTCTACAGATCCATGTCTGTAAGAAGCAGGAATCCTGGGGAGAGGTAACACAGGAGGAGAAAAAGAAAATGTTGCGAAATACCGAAACCTAAATAAATCCATAATTTAGCTTGTGCTACTTCATCTTAATGCTTAAGGGATAAATTAAATTGACTGCAGAAATAGGAGGTAGGCAGCAGAAAGGTGACCGTCAGACCCATAAAAATATGGCGTTCTGACTGTGTGTCATTACGATTCACAGAATATATCAACTATTTACACTGGAATATATTTAAGAAGAAAAGTGAATGTCTAAAATAAAATGACCTCAAGTAAAAGCAAATCAAAGCACAGAGCATAGACAATCCTGTTTACAGCTGAATAGTTTTTTTTGTTTTGTATGTACTGTGTTTAGTAAGAAAATGATAGTTACATAATTAAGGTTAATGTTCAAATATCTGGACACAGATCCACAAATCCAGCATCTGCCCCCAGAAATCACTTCAACATATATCAGTATATAACAGAGAGACATATGATAACAGATGCAAGATACAGATCTGTCTGCTTCTCATCTTGTAAGGATCCAGAACCTCATAAATGAAATATCCCTACAGAACAATGCAAACTTTAACAGGTTAAGTTTCAAATATATTTGCAAATTTCCTATGAAAATCTTAGCGGTTCCTTGCTGCTTAACACATTCTTGAAGGGCTCCTGCTATAAGACTAACATAATAAATCCACTTGTTTGATGCTGTTACTGCCTAGCTCCCTTTTAAGTCTGGAATGACAAGTGTCCTGGCTAAGAGCTCCTTTCAGCTGGCACACAACTATTCCTTTATAAACACCTTGAAGTTGCAGATCAGAAATTAAGTCCAAAGTGATCACCTTCAATTCTTTAGCCAAAAAGTACTACAGGATAATGCCTAGATGTACAAGAAAACTGCTAGTCAACAAATCCATGCCTAATTCTTAGTGTTATAATTCCCCAAACATGGGTTGTATTGACAGTTTGATTGAGAGGCGCCAATACGACACTGGAATTGCTCTTTCAAGTTTAAATATCCACAGCTGAATAAAGCAATGCCACTTTGGACCAAAACACAACACTGCTGCAGGCATGTACACCTAACCAAATGATTTTTGAAGCACAAGGGAAGGCTAGTCACATACCTGAGGCACTAGTATTTGTAAAGCAACAGTATTTGTATCTACAGCATTTAATACATACATTAGACACATGCATACACATTCAGTACATATTCTTACACCCTTTCCTCCCACTTCTCAAAAATATTAGACAGAAGCATTCAGTCATCTTGTCTCAGCTTTTAAACATCAAGTCTACTATAGCTCAATGAACCATCACCATTTAGATGAAACAGTTTTCTGATCTCCTTCAATGACTCAGTATTTTTTCATCCAGACAGCCTAAAAGTCACACGCACTATAAAAAGGTGTGTCTACAACTTACCACAGAAGAAACATTTCAAAGACTGCAAAGTTGCACAGAAGTAAACCAGCACTTCATTATAAAAGTGTCATTATAAAAGAAAAATAAACAACTTTTTGACTAACATTCTGTAATATTAATGATCTGAAATTATTAAAAGAAAAAACTTCTATTATCCACCTTAACAGCTTCAGGAGACAACGAGAATATAACAAAAATACATGCCACTGACACATCAAACTAATATATGAAAACACTTACTTCCATAAGCTCTGAGCTAGGCTATCAAATCAGTGGCAGCAGGCAACTAACAAGCACTGCAAAAAGCTAGCAAATTCTGCCTGTGTCAAGCATACTGTTTTAATTCAGTTCAGGGTTCAACTAATACAGAAATGCAGTTGAAAGCAAAACAATGTAAGAACGAACTAACAAACTTAGAATAAATTTTAAAATAAAGTGTTACAATGCATCACTGGAATTCACAGAACAGCAGATTCTGAAACCAAAGTGTTTTTTAGCTTCAGCCTGCAATTCCCTAATCTGACTTTAGAGATGCTAGAGACTTACTACTGGATGCTGTTAAGGACAAAGGCCAAAGGTGGAGAAAGGCAAGGATCAAAAGTATTGTGGTGTAACAAGAATGGGAGAAGATATGAGAAGGGGGACAAAGGGGCTGGTGTGAATGATCCTGCTGCTGACCAGTACTTGTCAGCTTGTCTAGCTGAAGGTGCAGCTGCTGACCTCCTCCAGGTCATCCAGTCCACTAGGCTCAGCTAACACGAGCAACGAAGAATCAGGTTTTTTGGAATTGATTATATATAGGAAACTGCGCAGCAAGATCTTTTAGCTAAGCACTGCTCTAGCACACATCCCTGAATTATACTTTTAAAAATCTGTTCAAGGTGATACTAGAATTCTTCCCTACAGATATATATGTAAAATTCACCCATCACTTATTATGGTTGTTATAAGGCAGGATTGCCAATACATTCTCCTCTTACACTGTACAATCTGTTTCAGGTAAAGGAAAGGCCAAAGCATGGCCCAACTCTAAGCTGATTTCAGAACCTGAAAAGGAAATTAATTTTCTTCAGTCTGTCAGCTAATTGCTGTTCATTCTTACAAACTTTTCCTGTCTCCACTCAATTTTTTGGGTGCCTCCAACAGTATCAACAAATTCAAGGAGGCTGACATGCAATCTTCCTAACCAAACTGGAAAAAAACTGGCACAAATTTCTCAAGGGAATACTCCTTCTTTATGAGTCATGCATACTGAACAGATTTAGATAAAGGTTTAAATCAAGCTCATAACTTTTGAATGGGTCTATTCAACTTATTTATTAGTCTAGCTGAATTTACATTTTGGTATCTTTTGACACAGTCTGAAGAGCTTCCATGACCAATAACAACGTTGCTGTTCCATAAGCTCATAAAGTACACTCCGCACAAAACACATCTTGTATCCTGATAAAGAGGCATACTTCTTTGAACCAAACTTTGATGCTGCCTCATCATTGTCATCTACCCTTCACTGTGATACAAATTCATCTATATAGCAATGCATGAAGCTGCCCAAGAGTCTCCTGCTGCCCCAAGCTCACTACAAGTTCAGGAAATCCAACAGAACCCTTTTCTCTTTGTACATGCCCTCTGCAGGCAGTTCTCAATACATGGCTAACGTTATGCAATTGCTGGCTCAGTTATTATTTTAGTTGCAAAAGAAAGGAAAAACAAATATTTTAAGATAAGAATTACTGCAGTGAGGTGCTGAATATTTTAGTGGATGAAACATAGGTGGATGTCACACTTTGTAAAAAGCCACATATCTCTCCTGGAAATCCTAGGAAAGATCACATCCTTATTAATTTCTTTTAAAATATATGCACATATACACATGTAATTTCATAACAGGGTCATAAGAGGTGTGTGACCCAGCAGAAAAGCTGACAATAAATTTCATCTTAATCAACAGTGACGAGGGTGGAAACATGGAAGTCATTGGCCCTAGGTACTTTTTTAATAGATGACACAATATACACAGTAATATATATAAGTAAGTTGTTGCTTCATTCCCTGTACTCCAGTTCCAGTCAGGGACAATTATCCCAAAGAGAATACAGATTATGCTGCTCCATTAACAAAACCAGGCATGCAGAGCTAAATCAAGGAAATGTCTGTAAGGCACTTCATTCTGCTCTGTAGCCCTATACTGTTTGTTAGAAAAGACAAAGGACGTTTTAAAGCATCGATGCATTTTAGGGAGGGAATCATGACTGACTTATATGCAAAGTCTGTATGCTTTCTTACATTGGCCTAACTACTAAATTAATGAAATAGGTTTTTTTCTTTCAGTAGGATCTACAGTTGATTGCACATCTGTATCATTTTCACTTACAAATCTTCATGGAACAGACAATTTTAATACTACTAGGACAAGATCCACTTTTGTCTAGATACAGAGATTCCATTCTCCTGGAATCTCCTGGATCTACTCACTCTCTCAAGAGATTATATTCTAAAGCCATGTTCCTTAATCCATTGGGAAAACATACCTTACAGTAGCTATCAAGTGCCTTTAAATCTCCATTTCTAATCGTTACATTTCAGCTACCAAACCAATTCAAGGTTGTGATCAAAGTGTCCCTAAATTGATTGGGAAAGGTATTCTCTTTCCATGAACGACTGTTATGGGTTTGTGTGGCGCAGTTTTCCTTGGTGGCAGGGGAGGGGGGCTGCAGAGGCGGCCCCTTTAAGAAGTTGCTGGAAGAATTCGCTGCCCCAAAATGTCGGACCCACGCGCCAAAATGTCGGACCCGCCTCTAGGCGGGGAGTGACGGTGGTAGCGCCTCTGGGAAACATATTTAAGAAGGGGAACCGGTAGTGTGGGGGGAAAACCTGAGAGGAACATCGCTGCCGACACTGGAATCATGGAAGTGGAGGGGGAGGAGGAGGAGCCTGAGGAGGCTGATGGCCCTGCAGCCCAGGGGGGTGAATGGTGGAGCGGAAGCTCCCGAAGGTGGCCGTAACCCCATGGTAAAAACCGCGCTGAAGCAGTGTGAGACGGGAGAGCAGCCCGCGGAAAGGACCCGCGCCAGGGGAGTTCGGGAAGAACTGAAGCCCGCGGAAAGGATCCGCACCAGGGAAGTTTGTGAGGAACTGCAGCCCGCGGAAAGGAACCACGTTGGAGCAGGGAACGAGAGAGGAATCTTCCCCCTGAGGAAAGAAGCGGCAACGACGATGTGTGGCGAGCTGACTCAACCCCCATCCCCGATTCCCCTGCGCCGCTGGGGGGAGGAGGTAGAAAGCATCGGGAGTGGAACTGAGCCGGGAAGGCGGGAGGGGTGGGGGGAGGTTGTTCTGATGTTTAGTTTCCCTTCCTAATACCCTTGTGTTTTGTTTTTGTTTTGATTTGTAGTAAATTAAATTGATTTTGGTTTTTTTCCCAAGTTGAGCCTGTCTTTTGCCCGTGACCATAAGTGGGGAGTGATCCCTCCCAGTCCTTGTCTCGACCCACGAGCCTGCCTTTGTATTTTCTCCTCATCCCAACGTGGCCAGGCGAGGGGGTGGGGGGTGAGCAAGCGGCTTCGTGGTGCTTTGTTACCGACTGAGCTGACCTGAAACCACGACAACGACTAAAACTGACAGGAGAGGAAGAAGCATTAAATTGTATTGGTCTTGGTCTAAACAGGCCACAATGTCTTTTCATGGTTGGGAATCACGCCCTCCACATCCTGATCAGTAAAAGCCATAACCAACTACTGTTCAGGACAGCCTGTAAAGTCCATCTGCTTTCTGTAAAAGTCGGATAAGCCGAAGCATGAGGGAACCAAGAAGGAGTTCTCAGGATGACTGTGAATGTTTCTGTACAACCTAAGTTGTTCTGATTGTGGAAAAATGTGTGGAACCCACGGAAGACCTTTTGCAAAGTGTACAGTGGCACTTGAATCACTAGAATACGAAATTGACAATTTTTAGCGTGAAATTTTAAAAAGATACTGTTTTTAAATGAAGATAGCATACTAGGCCAACTTCCTCACATATGAGATGTACTAGAAGTACAAAGAGAACGTACGATTTTTCAGCAATAGGGTCTAGGGGGTCTGTATCTTTGGAAAGTATCCTGAGAGTATTTTTATTGTCCCTCTACGATACCTTATTTTTTCTAACATCCATGCAAAGTGTGTGCTGAGCTGAGTTCTCTGGCTGCCAGAATAAAACCTTACCATTGTTCCTAAAGCTAAGAACCATCCTGCAATTCCTCCAGTTTGTGCCAGCAGCCAGTCTTGGGGGGTGCTAGCAATCACCACTGTCTTCTCTTCACCTCTGCCACAGAAGTCACTCTAAAATAAGAGCCAAAAGCACAACTGATGTTTCTTCCTTTAGCTCGTGTTCTGCACACACTTGGAAAGTACAGTCAAAGCTGCAGGTTAATGTGATGTTTAATACTAATGAAATGGGCAAGGCGATGTACTCTCTGCTTCCAAACTCTGATAAACAACTACACAAAGCATATAATCTAACCCTAAATCTCTTAACTAAAAGCAATAGCTCCAACAAAAGTGCTGTTAATTGCCTTAAATAAATGCTTGCAACTTGAAGTACATATTGCTGTTAGCTTCTTTTACTCCTGTCCTTTCAAAGATGACATTTTCTTAAAGTTGGAAATGCTAGTCTTTATATCTGTATTATGTTGCACGTTGCATTTTTAGTTAACTGGACACTCAGAAATCACATTCATAGATGCATTGTCACTAGGAAACTGACTGACAACTTGTATTGGTATGAGTGAGTTAAGATTTTGAAGTTACTCCCCTTTAAAATAATTATAAAGGAAAAGGAGGGTATTCCCCAATACTTGTGCTTTTCCCTCTCCAGATACACTAGAGAAAATGTGTTCATTACAGGCTGTATGTAACATGGGGTTTCTCATCTTCTGTGTTCCTTGCTATGAGATTTTGATTGCTTAATGTTAAGCTTTAATGAACATGCACGCAGCTAGCACTCTGATGCACTGCAGAACTAAAGAAAGGTGTCTACAGTTTCCAGCCATTAGCTATTAACATTAAAGTTACAAAATACCAAAATCCCAAACATTCCATATGATGTTCAGCTTTCTGTTTCGTACAGTTTCACAAAGCATTAGGTATTAAAGCTGCTCTTAAAAAGGAAGGATGATCTACCCATGACATTACATTCAGTGCTTTTTCCTCTTTCCAAGGAACTCAGAGTACCTGAAAAATATTAATCTTCACTACTGCTGCAATACAGCTACACACGTATTACTTAGGCCCGTTTCACAGTATTCTACAGAAAATCCTGTACACCATTCTTACTGAGCTGATTCAAAAGTTACACGTGGGATAAATCACATAAATCAGACACATCTTAAATCATGGTTATGAACTCCAGCACTGGATCGGTGATAGAATTCCGGAGAGATCCCAGGAGTACCAACTTATGAAAACGATAAAGTCAACCTTTGCCACAGTGATCTAATAAAAGTCTCTAATATCTTAATTATTCTGTGTCTAACATCTTATTTTTTCTCTTCTATTCTGGAGTTTTCAGCCTGGAGCAGACCCCCAGAATTGCCTTAACTGACCACATCAAAAACATGGCAATTGTTACTTCTATGCTTATGCAGCCTTTCTTCCCCCTTGTTTTACACCAAGATCACTGGCATTACAATGTTGAGGGCAACCCAGATTCATTTCAGGCTAGAAAAGATTAAAGAAAGCAACAGGAAAATCCTCAGAGATTGAAGAGACTTCTTAAACGGTCAAATCCTGAGAAGTCAATGTTTTAATCATTTATCAGACAATTCTAACTAATCCAGTTCTACTGTTTTGCTACCCCGCCCACACCGACAAAACCCTAAGTGAAAGGGACAACCAAATTCCCTTCTTCCTCCCTATCCCAGGCAACAGGATGTAACATTCTTGATGTGGTTTAATCTTTTCCATGAAATGGCTCATGGAATTCCATACGTAACTTCTGACACAGAAGTTATAGGTTATTCTATAACATGTAGAACTAGAATAGGCCCCCGCCAGAAAAGGCATCATTTCGATACGAACGTTTCTAGCAAAGGGAATCAACCACACAGTTCTCAAAACTGTTTCACTGCTTCTTGTACTATTTGTTAAAAACATGCACATCTCCCTTGTGTTCTACTTTATAACTGCAACTTCAGGCAAATCATCCCATTTGATCTGTGTTGTGGTCAATATAGTACAATCTTAGTACAATGGAAGTCCTCAAAACAAATACCAGTAGTAAACTCTTCCAAACAACAAGAACTATTTGTTCTTCTCCTTGGAGGATCTCCTAATTCTACTTTCATCTGATATTCTTCAAAGGCAACCTTAAACAAACACAAAGAAACCCTGAGCAACAACTCAATGAAAACAAAACATAAGAAACACAAACGTTCATATTCTCCTCACTCTCTTTCCACAATTCTGACAACAGTAGCATGCAAAGCAAATATGCCTTACCCAGTTCTGTTATGTAGGTTTTTCCTTCCGAAGGTAAAGGAATGTACTGATTAGAAAAGAAGTTGCTTCCATAACCCAGGACAAAACCTTCTAGTTTGGTGTTTTGACTTGGTCGAAGATACCTCATGCAAACGGTGTCATCTGTTGCATTGATTTGAACTTTCAGACTCTGCCTTTTCACTGGGGAAAGAGTAAAAAAAAAAGAGAAGACCAGAATGTATTATCTTGTAATCATGTATTCAGTAATGGAATATGACAATATAACAATATAGACCTGTTTAACCTGCTAGTTGCAAGCAACTGAACAATTGCTTAAATGTGGAGTCTCTGGGATACTAAGTGTATTTAAAAAAGTAAACTAACAGTGACGTAAAATTGTGGTTTCCAGTATGTCTGTTCTTCCATTGGTTTACTATTATCACTAGCTGTAACATCTTCTACAACTGCAGTAGTAGAAAAGTGCATGAATTAACTGGACAAAACGCAAGTATTTTTTGCTTTAAATGCAAGAGTTATAGTAGTATTAGCCATCTATAGGACCCTTAGGTGAAAAACTTGCAAGTTTTATTTCTTTTTTTTTGCTTCTTAGTAAAAAATATGAAGTTTTAACAATAAGTTAATCACACTCCAAAATTAGGGTAGAGGATAAATAGTAACTAGATTAACCAGATGCAAATAAAAATGCTACCACTTTTTTTTTTTTTATGTTGGGCTGGAAATGCGATTTTCTAGTTGGAATTACACCAGGACACCTAACTAACATATATACTCTACCCAAAATTACCAAGAAACTTTTTTTAAACATTCATTTTTATGCTTCCCAGGGGAGCAGCACATAAAGCAAGACACATCTTGTACATCCATCTACAGAAATTTAAATTACAACAACACAGAATGACTTCATAACAGAATAAGCAATTTTTTAGGCTACAAGAAGGTGTTCCATCTTCTCTTGGTGGGGTGAGGGAGGATTGGCTTTTCCTTCCTTGGTACTTACAATTTTAATATTCCCTTGTTACTGTTAGGCTTATCATTTTCAGAACTGTTGAATGCCAATGCTTAAAAAAAAGTAGTGAGTTTTCCCCAAACTTACAACACTAGCACTAGAATAGTACATTTTCGGTTATTATTTTTCTTCTTATTCTGGAAATACAAATTTTTATTCCCAACAGATTTTCAGGCATCTCTCCAATCATGAGGGCTGAAATTAACTTTTCAGGGAAAAAAAAAAAAGAAATTTGCAAAAACTAATTTTACTTCACGAGCTAAATCCCAAAGAAAAACAATGAGAGATATATGACCTGTCAATAAACAGGGTAGAGCGATACTAAGCTTCCTTTTCTTTCTTTCTCTCCCTCACTCTAACTCCCTTCCTTTCTACCTTTCTCGCTCGCTGTCTCTCTGTAATTGCAGACTGATATTCAAAGTTTCTTCAGACAAGTACATATTGTTTCTCTGGTATCACCCCAGCCTACCCTNTTTTTTAGAAATTCTAATGACTAGAATTGCCAAGAGGCCACAATCCCCAATTTGGGAAGATGATTTATCAGTACTGTCGATCACGTGCAGTTGTCTGCACACTGAACGTAAAGACCTAAGCCAAACACTTTATGCCTCTTCCCTTTCTATAAAGAAGCATACGAGTAAAACTGATGGAAAACGTGTGCCTCCGATGAGACCCTTCCTTTACCTGAAGACCGATGAAGTAAAAGCACTCAGCCAGGACAGTCACAATTTTCCAAAGGGAACTCTGCCAGGTTCCAGAAGACTGAAAGGTTTCTAGAACACTCAACTCTCTGACATTTTCAGCAGTAGTACAATACCATCACAGGGGAAAAGGTGGCAGTTGCTTCCTTATCTGGGAGTCATCCTAACTTCTTTTATTTTCAGTATATGAAACCGCTGCGGGTGTGCAACTTTGAGTATAGACAAGGCTCCAAATAGCAGAAACCAGGAAGAAAACCCAACAGACTTCAAAGCCCTCTAATATGCTTCATAAAGATGCTTAGTAAAAAGTGTTCCATGCCAAGAACATTTAGGATTATTATCTCTGATTAAGAGTAAACTAGATTTGTTAAAATTATGTAGTCTGCAAAATTCTAAACTAACTTTAGAGAGCTAAGCATAAATGAAAGTATGGTCTCCTGATCTCCACTGAATATTCACGTCTAAGAAGCAAGCAAGACTTACAGTACTTGATTCAAATATGATAATTTGAGTTCCGTATTAAAATGCTTAATCGGACTCCAAACTGGATTTTTAAAAATTTTAGTGAAGATCTATTTTAATTTAAAATTTACAATAATTTCACATTGTTTGTTTGTTGTTTTGTTTGTTTGTTTGTTTTTACACACACTTGTTTCTATATATTTCTCAGTTACACTTTACATTAATTTGAAGACCTAATTCTAATTCAAGATTGAATTCAACTGGGTTTGAGTCCAACTAGATAAATAGATACTGTGTTTTACTCATAAGTGTCAATTATAGTGACAAGGGGTCCTGATTTTATTTAAACCTAAAAACTCTTAGTGAGGCTTCTACAAACAGAAAGTCTAAATGGGATCCCAAGACAGCAACAGCTTTGAGGTAGGACTTTTCAGACCTTTTCTTTATAGCTAGCATATCAAAACCACCAAGAGAGCTTTTAAACTCGAAGCCAGTTCTAGCAGAACATAAACAGGAATAATGTATTTTTAAAAAGAGAGAATGAGGAAGAACAGAAGAAAAGAAAAGGAGATTAACTTAAAATGTAAAAAAATAAATCCTTCTCCTCCCCACCCTGTCTTGACAGGGCAGGTCCTTTTTCTCTAGTTCACTTTTAAGTACAGGATCCTTTCAGTGATGGCCTGGATGGCAACAAATACTGCAGAGTCCCTGCAGTGTTTAGGAAAAACTCATATAATCATAGAACCATTTAGGTCGGAAAAGACCTTTAAGATCGAGTCCAACCGTCAACCATGCCCGCTAAACCATGTCCTGAAGTGCCCTGTCTACATGCTTTTTAAATACCTCCAGGAATGGTGACTCCACCACTTCCCTGGGCAGCCTGTTCCAATGTCTGACAACCCTTTCAGGAAAGACATGTTTCCTAATATCCAATCTAAACCTCCCCTGCCGCAGCTTGAGGCTGTTTCCTCTTGTCCTATGACTAGTTACTTGATAGAAGAGACCAGCACCCACCTCGCTACAATCTCCTTTCAGGCAGTTGTAGAGAGAGAGAAGGTCTCCCCCCTCAGCCTCCTTTTCTCCAGGCTAAACAACCCCAGTTCCCTCAGCCGCTCCTCATCAGACTTGCGCTCCAGGCCCCTCACCAGCTTCGTTGCCCTTCTCTGGACACGCTACAGCGCCTCAATGTCTTTCCTGTAGCGAGGGACCCAAAACTGAACACAGTACTCAAGGTGCGGCCTCACCGGTGCCAAGTCCAGGGGGACAATC